>JARHVA010004553.1:0-80000 GCA_037957365.1 Torreya grandis
GGTTGGCAATGGATAGGTATTAGAGCCTTATTCTTCAGCCACATCACCCTCTAAGGAGCCCAAAGGTTGAGGCATGATCATCCAATGTTCCTAAAAGAATATATGATTGCTATGTTTATTTGATTTGACACCCTCTAATGGCATACATCTGACTCTGCAACCTAAAACTACCAGTTATTTATGTCATGGTCATGTCTTGGAGTTAGCTCTATGTTTATTTACCTAGATTTATTCTTGCTATAATAGTTTTTTATAGAATCTTGATGTTATTTATTTTTTCTACAATCACTCTGGCTTAAATCATTCTTTATCTCTGTAAACATAAATGGAAGCAAAGGTAACAAGTAAAAATGAGCTTCCTTGTCCTTTTATAGGTTTGAGGTGGGGGTAAACCACATTTATTACCTCTTTTCATTTCATCCATCACTTCTCATTATTAATGCACTTTTAATATCCACCATTCTTTAATCATCTCTCCTCACCATAAATGCATTTAATGGTATTGTCTTGTCATGATGGTGGCACATTTATCACAACCACTATTTATTTCATATTAATGACACATCCTATCCTGCACTTTCTTTTGAAGTGGAAGATAGAAGTGTGTCTTATGATATTATTTGGAGTGGAAGACAACTATTCTATTTATTTTAGAATTTCAAACTATTTGGTGGGAATATCCTATCATAGGGTTATTTATCTTGCATGCCTTAAAATAACTTGCATGCCTTAAGTAACTTGTGTGCATATCTTTAATCATGAATACAAATGAATTTTACCCTAGACTAAAACTATGCCATGGTCCTCCATGAAAATACAAGTACAAAATTGAAACTAATCTATTAACAAAATGTTAGACTTAACAAAGGCAATGTTTTTTATTGAAAAAAAGAAATCTTATACTAGTGGCATATGCCTTATTGTTATAAAATTTAAACTATTCAGAGGTGAAATACGACCATAGTCATCTTCCATTGTAATGTCCAAGAAGAAATTAGCCATCTAACCTTTGTAATTGATAAGCACCAGTAGGTTGAATGCTATGAATTAAAAAAGGGCCATCCCAGTGAATTTAAAGTTTTACATAATGGTGTACGAACTTGGGATCATAGAACAAGACTTTCATCCCAGGGGAAATGTTTTATATTTGATGTGTCGATCATGCCATGATATTTGTTTGCATTTCTCCACATCTTGAATATAATGAGTAAGGAAAGAAGATTCATCTAGATGTAACAAAGTATCCAAGTGTGCTTTTAAGGATGATGATGAGCTTAGAATATGGCTCATTATTGACATGTTATTTCCTTAAATTCATCTCTCGAAGGATATTATCTTATGAAAATCTTAGATTCTTAGATAGCTATTACATGGAAAATAGATATTTGTCTTGTTTATATTGAACCAAAGACTAAACCTTTAAGTTTTCATTAATTTCCAATACATAACATGTTTTAGTGATCTTTGTTGTGAGGAATGCTCAAGAAGAAGACACATGCAATGTATAGTGAATGTTCCATTTTGATCTCCATCCAATAGAACTACAGAATCTACAGGCTTATTTCTATAGACTCTGTAGGCTTGTTTCTATAGACTATATAGGCTTATTTCTACAGACTCTGTAGGCTTGTTTCTACGAACTCCACAGGCTTGTTTCTACGGACTCTGTAGGCTCATTTCTATGGTTCTGTAGGCTTGTTCCCCCTGACTCTGTAGGGTCAATTTTGAGAATTATGTAAGGATGAAGCCATAAATGGGAAACTGGTGGCTAGATAGGATAAGAGTGAACCATTCCAACTAGAATAAAAAAAGGAAAATAACTGCCTGCTATTTTGAAGGACTTACTTTTGATAAACTTGTATGTAATCCGATTTTAGGATTATTATAGGATAAAATATTTGTTTCATTGAAATAATTGGATCTCTTAGAAATCCAATCTCCTATCTTTAGATGAAGGGATCAATCAAAGAGTCCTATTCTTTTGCATCCTATTTTGAGTTGATTGTATTAATATAAAATGTAAGACTTTCAACTATGAATATAATAGAGAATCAAGAATAAAAAATTAGATATTATAAAATTTATAAAAGCATACAGGTTTCAGCCAGATTGTAATCATTTCATTTCCATGAATTAATACTTCAATTTCCAGCACTGATTAATCTTTGTTCCTGAGTTTGACAGGAGAAAGGGCCCACTCTCCTTGGAACCAAGAACTATGTACTGTATTTATGTTTTGTTTTATTAATTCATTGTTATAATTAATTAAAATCTTGTTACTATTTTCATTTATTCATAAAAACATCAAAATAAATTCATAGTTTAAAAAGCATTTTCTTATTTAATTTTTTTCTAAGCAAAGTGTGTTTTATTTTATAGCAGAAGTTTGAAGCAAATTTCCTTTCATAAGTAGGAGTGTAAATTTACTTTCCCTACAAACGTAAAATAGGAGTGTGATCTTTTACTTTCAGCAAAAGAGTGGATTGATTTGATTTCTTTCTTTTTTTACCAAAAGTGTGAATCACATAGTTTAGGACACATTCCTTTCTTTAGTTAAAGTTAGAATAGGATCAACAAGCACCCCCATAAGCAACCTTCTAGATCTACTATCCCATACCTTACTATAGATAGCTTTGGATACCAGCCCTAATTGATAAGACATCAATTGAATATTGGTTAAATGAGGAGATAGATGACACTGATCATTTTTAGCACCGTTGCTGGGGACAATAAGGTGTTAGTAAGGTAATAATTATTGATCTAGAGTGAAAAACAAAAAAAATGTAAAAATCATAAAAAAAATCCTATAAAAATTCAATAAATTGATGTACCATCCTAGAGATTCTAAAGGACGATTTATCCCAAAGTTTCCACCAAGAACACAAGTGGACACTCCTTCAACATCTCTGAGTAGTGAACCAGAAAATACAAATGAAACCTATTGGCAAGAATCTTCTAAAAGAAACCAGGCCATTGCCACAAGCAAGCCCCATAGGACAAATTCATCAAGATCAATCTCTTATAGGAAGACACTATTTAAAAGTTGCCAAGGATTTATAAGAAACATTTCAAAAATCTATAACTGAAGAAACTTTTGAGAATTTTGACCAACCCATAACTAATACCACAAATATTTAGTGGGAAGATCATCCTAGTTTTGAAACATCATCAGAAAAAGAAATGGCTCTCTAACAAAATCAACAACTTGCACAACCAGGAAGGACTTTCTCCTTTCCTATTGTTGCATATCCTAATAATCAAACCCCCCCATGAAAAATATTTCACCAGCTAATCTGCCAAATTTCTTGGGATGATCTATAGAAGATCCTGATCAATTCTTGTTTGAGTTTAAGGTGCTATGACAAACCTATGATCACACAATTGATAGCTAGAAATTAAAACTATTTCCCTCTACACTTAAAGATGTAGCTATGAGATGGTTCATGGGTTTACCTAGAAATTCTATTAGAACATGGGATGACATGGAAACAAAATTCTTGAAAAAATACCAAGATTATTACTGAGTGCGAGAAAGAAACGAGGATTTATTCAAAATCAAATAGAATGAGGATGAATCTTTTGAGGATTATTTGGATAGATTCATGTTCACTCATAAAATAAGAAATTATCCACTCACTGAAGATTCTCATAAATTAGTTTTCTTGAAAGGATTGGATGAAGACACTAAAGATGCCTTAAATCTGATGGGTGAAGGAGATATAAATAAGTTGGCTTTCGATCAAATTTTTGAGATTTGTACCAACTACTCTCGAATGAAACTTAGAATTAGGAAAGAAAGATTTGGGAAATCTAATGAAGTGGGTAAGTTAATGAAAGAATTTGCTAATCTAAAGACAGATATCCTGGTTACACTAAACAGTACCATGGATGGCATTTAAGCTAAGAAAAATGTAATAGAACCTTTAGCAATCTACTGTCCTAAGTGTAGATAGAAACATGCCCTTAGAAACTGCCCCTAGATAGAACCAATGTTTCATCATGTGGGATCTATGATGCAACAAATCATGATACCAAATATTTCACCCTTCTACCTAATTTAAAAAATCAAATGAAAACACAAGTTCAGACCACTAAAGAAATAAATTATTTTTAGAGACAAAACTTTGTCCCACAAAACCAGGCTCAAGGACAGTTTAATGTAAGAAATCTAGTTAATCCATGGATGGCACCATGAAATGTTTCAGTTTCTTCATCATTTTGGAATCAGCCCCAAATTCCATCAATTCAAAATCCATGGGCAGGACAAGATTGGATGCCAACACCCCCATGGATGGTGCCATAACCACAACAACAATGGGTACCACAACAACAATGGATGCCTCAACTATATCAATAATGGAATCAATATTGGAACCCATAGTCACAATTCACCCAACCAAGAAGTCCATTTCAACAACAAACCATTATGCCACCCCTAGTTATTCAGCAACAAAAAAAAATCAATCGGCCCTCAATACCTGCACAACCAATAGCAAATCTAAAAAATAAACAACTAGCACCTATTTATGTTAATGAATAGGAAGAAAAAATCAATGTTGGAGCTATTGAGTGTTCAGACATACATTTGAGATCAGGGAAAACTATACAAAAACCTCCAGTTCTCATTTCTGAGATACCTAATGAAAATGAAAAGACATAATCATCTCAATTAAACATTGGAGAGGCAAAAATAAAAATAAGCCTTGAAGTAAACAAAGAAAAAACTACTACCCTATTAGTTCCTTTTCTAGAAAGATTAAGAGAAAATGATATTAAACTAGAATCAAATTTGGTCCATGAGTTGCAAAATATCAATATTGAGGTACCCCTTCTACAAGCTATTAGGGACATACCTAAATTAAATAAGATCATCAAAAACCTTTGTATCAAGACACCTGGGAGGAAGTAAAACATCCAAAAACCAATCATGTTGATGGAAAAGTTGTTGATTTATTAGCAGGAAAACTATTAGTTTCAAAATATGCAGATTCGGGAAGCCCAGTGATCACAGTCACAATCAGAGGAAAAGAAATTCCTAACATCTTGGTAGATTTGGAAGCAACAATCAATGTCATGACAACTAATACTCTCCATGCATTATCTCTTATAAAAATGCAACCCACAACTACCATTCTTCAAATGGTGGACCAGTCTGTAACTAAACTAGAAGGGACTATAGAAAATGTTGAAGTGCTAATAAAGTCTTGAGAATATCAAGTAGATTTCATGGTCTTGCAACCTAAAACAAAGAATCTAGGATATCTTATAATCCTAGGTAGACCATGGTTGGCTACTGTAGTAGCATTGATTGATTGTAGGTCAGGAGACATGACCATTTCTAATGGGTTAAAATCCAAATGCATCTCCTTGTATCCTCCTACAAAACCATCAACAAATTGCATACAAGAACTTTGGGTGGATGAATCAGACAACACATTAAACAACATTTTCTCCTTAGACATGATCATAGTTAAAAAAGACTTGAAATAACTGAATGGAGACATATACCTAGAATCTACAGACTCTGCCAGTCCAAAAACTATGGACTTTGCCAAGCTGGTAGCTATGAACTTTGCCAGTCTAAAAGTTACGAACTCAGCTAGTCCAAAAACTATAAAATGCCTTAGTTTAGGATTCTTGGGTCAAATAGAAAATTATAAAACCTCCAATTCTACTTCTTCTATTACTTTTTCATCATATGATCATAGATTGATTCAAGAAAGTGTATGGAAATTGGCAGAACAACAACAAACTCATTTCTTAGATGCATTTCATTATTCTTTAGCAAGACTGATTCTTCTGGGAAAAGAGTTTGTTGATAATGTAACTATGTTTCATAAGCTACTTCTTCATTTATGTCCTTTAAACTCATTAATTAGTGAGTTTAAGAAAATAGAATCCAAATACCCAGGTACAAAACCAATCATGGTATTATCTGGAAAGATTTTGAACATCAATAGTTGGTTAACAAATGAAGGAAGATCAACTCTTTGAAGTATTGGAAAGACATACCAAAGCTTTTGCTTGAGATTATATCGACATGAAAGGAATTCACCCCAGCATATGCACTCATCATATTTACATAGAATCTGTCAAACTGGGTTGACAAACACAAAGAAGAATAAACCCAACATTAAAGGAAATAGTCAAAATAGAAATCCAAAAGTTGCTAGAAGTTGGGTTTATTTACCCCATCTTAGATAGCTAGTGGGTGTCACCTCTGGTAATTGTTCCCAAGAAAAATGGAAGTTTAAGAGTATGTGTAGATTACAGAGAACTAGACAAAGCAACATTAAGAGATTACTTTCCTTTACCTTTCATTGATCAAGTTCTTGACAACTTGGCAAGAAAGAAATATTTTTATTTCCTGGATGGGTTTAGTGGGTATAACTAGATAATAGTAGCAGCTGAAGATCAAGATAAAACCATATTTACCTGCCCTTGGGGAAATTTTACTTATCGAGTACTTCTATTTGGACTCTGTAATGCTCCAACAACCTTCCAAAGAGTAGTTCTGACAATATTCTCTGACCTTACAAATGATTGTGTTGAGGTATATATGGATGATTTCACTATTTATGGTGAAACTTATGAAGAAACTCTTACCAACTTATAAAGAGTATTGATCAGATGTGAGGAACACCAATTATCTTTGAGCCATGAGAAATGTTTATTGATGATGGATGAAGGAATAGTCCTGGGACACCATATTTCTGCAAAAGGCATTCAAGTTGATCCAAAGAAAGTTGAAATAATTTATAACTTACCCATTCCACAAACAAAAATTGAAGTTAAGAGTTTTTTGGGACATGCTGGTTACTACAAACGCTTCATAGATAAGTTTAGCCAAATAGTTGCCCCTATGTTTCTCTTGCTTACAAAAGACAATTGAGAGGGAATTCCTAGCTATAATTTATGTAATTAACAAATTTAGACACTACATAATAGGATACAAGGTATTTGTCTATACAAACCATTCAACGATTAGATATCTTACTAACAAACCAATTGTGGGAGGTAGGATTATTAGATGGCTATTGCTCTTACAAGAATTTGATGTTACTATTATAGACAAACTAGATAAGTCTAATGTGGTTGCTGATTTCTTGTTAAGAATGAACATTACAGGTGAAGAAGAACTAGTGGAAGATGACTTTCCAGATGAATAATTATTTGCTATTTTAGCACAATCTCTATGGTTTACTGATATAGCCAATTACCTCACCACAGGAAAGTTTCCTCTTCACTTTTCACAAAAAGAAAAGAAACATTTAATCAAAGAAAGTTCTTATTTTAAATGTATTAATGGAACGTTATTTAAACATGGACCTGACCATGTGTTTTGCAAGTGTGTTACAAATGGTGAAGCTTATGATATCATTAGATCTTGTCATGATGAACTAGGAGGAGGTCATTACTCAACTCAAAGAACAATACATAAAATCTTGAGAGTAGGATATTATTGGCGTCATCTTTATCAACAAGTAAAAAGATATGTCAGACATTTTGATGCTTGTTAGTGAATTGGACAACCTACTCTTTCAATAGAGATGCCTCTGTACCCTCATCCTCAATTGGTTTTAGAACCATTTGAGAAATGGGGAATTGATTTTATAGGTCCAATGGATCCTCCTTCCAGAGGAAGAGAATATCTCCTAGTATGTATAGACTATGTGACCAAGTGGGAAGAAGTGGAAGCATTAACTCATGCAAGAGAAGAGATGGTAGTTGATTTATTATATTTCAAAATCATGTAAAGATTTGGTGCTCCAAGGGAAATAGTCTCAGATTAAGGACTGCAGTTCATGTCAAACATGATAAAGAACTTCATGCAAGTATATCAAACTCAACATAGAAAAACATCTCCATACCATCCATAGGCTAATAGATAAGTTGAAGTCACCAATAGAGAACTAAAAACCATTTTAACCAAGGTTGTTAATTCTAACAAAAAAGATAGGGTAGATAAGGTACCAGAAGCTATTTGGGCCTATAATACTACTTGGAAAACAAAAACTAGATTTTCACCTTATGAATTGGTTTATGGTAAGAAGCCTTTATTCTCTATTGAATTTGAATTACAAACTTTGAAAATAGTTGTAGAAGTAGGAATTGAATTAGAAGAAATATAGAAAAAAGACTCCTACAGCTTAATCAACTTGATGAAATGAGCATGGAAGTACTACAAAGAACTGAATTGGTAAAACATCAAAGAAAAGTTTGGCATGATGCACAAATCAAGAAATGGAAGTTTTAGAAAGGAGATTGGACACTATTATTTGATTCCAAATTTTAACAGTTCAAAGGAAAACTACAAACAAGGTGGTTGGGACCTTATTAGATTGAGGAGGTCTATGAAAATGGTTCTATTAAGCTAATACCTATTGATGACAATAAAAGAGCTCTATTAGTCAATGGACATAGATTGAAGCTCTATTAGAAACTTATTAATAAAGAAGAATTTGTTCAAAAGGATTAGGATCAAGTCACTATTTTGGAGAGCTATATTTCTTCCAGTGAACATGCTCCTTGATAATCCTGTGGTCCACTAAAAATTTAAAAAAAATAATTAAAAAAATATCAATAGTGAAAATCCTTCCAGGGATGCTATTGACAATGCATGCCTAGAAAACTAGCTTGATAGTTGGCTATGCATTGTAAAAAGGGCTTTGGATAGAAAACTAGTAATGGCTGGCCAAAGGGGAAAAACAAAAATTTATAAGAAAATCTCATCATGAGACTATGATTGGTCATCTCCTTGTAATAAACTAATCCATGCAAATGTATTTGTGCAGGACACATGGTGAGTAAAGGATAACATCTAAGGTTAAAGTAAGTAAGAAATATTTTATTTATCTATATTTAGTTAACTAATTATCTTTGATTTGATTAAGACACTATTCTCTAGAGATGACCCAAATTTGAATATTCTAAAATGGAATGACACACGCCATAATGAAAAAGCATGAAATCAAGCCACCAAAGGTGTCTGGATAAGTGTGCAACTTTGATATCATCAATTGAGTCATCAATTATGACAATGATGGGACATCATAAAAAAAGGGTTTTAAATGAAGTAATGAATCACTATCACCATCAATGTGACACATCATCATTTCACATAACTTGTATTAATGAGGCAAAATAGTTGGCACACTTCGTAGAAATGTGCAGTGCCTAACTGTATCAAATCATGATATCAAACTATGAACTCATGCAGTTGTAGCATTTCATGTGAACCATTTCATTTCTATAGAATTCAATAGAATCTGGTCTATAGATCCTCCATGATTATTGCCTGCAAATCCTCAGTGACTATTGCCTACCAATTTTGACAAAAGACTGGTCTACACCTCAATCAGAGTTAAAAGAATAGAGTTGACTGTAAATCCACATAGAAATGAGATAGAAGACAAGATTAGAACTGAAGGATCTAACAAAGTTTCATAAAGACAAAGCTTCTGTGGTCGTGTTTAGAGCCAATGGCTGGCTACCTTTCATTAAAAGTTCTAGGGTTTTGAAGAAACAATGGTAAGTAAATTTCTCACTAATCTCACCCTTGAATTTTTAATTACGAAAGGTATTTTTATTCCTATTACAACTCAAGTTATAAGCTAAATTATACAAGTTCTAGAAGAAGGAATGAGAGCTACAGGCAAAATTTTATTTAGTGATTTAATTAGTCAGTTTAATGGTAATGAGAAGACTAGGACTTCATGTCTAGTAGATTCCAAGGGAAAATCAAAAGGGATTAGAATAAATTCACTTCTTGAACCTTGGAAATATATAGCCAAGTGGGTCCTTAAATATATAATTTGTGAAGGGCAACACAATATTTTAGGAGGAGATGCCATGAAAATGTTAATACATCTTAATCAGGGGAGACAAAATCCTTAGTACAAAATTAACCTTCCATCTTTCTTATGTGGTGCTCTACAAGTTATGTCTATAACCCCTAATGCTACTCTTAGACATCATGGCCTTATTCATCTCATTATCTAACATCACTTCTTTCATCAAGGACAAGAGGTCTTGGAAGAATTTTAGAATAGTATAGCACAACAAATTTTAGATTTGCCTGCATAAGAAACCCCAAATTCACCATAGGAACACTCATCTCCACCTGCTGTATTAGCTGAGAAAACAACACCAAGGAAGAAATCACAAGCTACAGTCCCAATAGAAAATCCTTCTTCTTTTTCTTCAAAAATAATCACAAGGTCTCAAATCCCTAAAGTTTCAATGTCTCCACAAGAACCTCATGAATCTGTAGTATAACCAATTCCCTTGTCAGGAAGAAGAAAATTAAGATGAAAGGTTGTTACAAAACCTGAGAAGACTAAGGAATTGATGTTTGAGAAGGAAATCAAACCAAGTGTAGCTCAAAGAGTGACCAAAAGAAGGAAGAGGCTCATTTTGATAGATGAAGATGAACAAGAAGCTATAAACATTCTGGAAAGTCTTAAAATGGTATCTCATTTCTCCATACATCAAAATATCCTTGCACCTATAGATATTGAAGAAATTCCTTTTGAAAGGAACTCTTCAATCACAATGAAGGAGCTAAATCTAGAGGAAGAACCACACATGGTAGAGGAATTAAGTATGGTGAGACAAACACTTGTTCCAGTTGAAACTATAATGGATGAAGGGAAAACTATATGTACCAATGAGAAGTGTGAATCTTCTAATCTAAATGATCCTATTATGCAGATAACTTTGTAGCTTTCTCAAGATCAAGCTCTTAAACAAAAATAAATAGTTGACATTGCTGACTTGATCACTCAATTTTAAAACAAGGATCATCTCAACTCATCTTTGATGCAGAAATTAGATACAGTATCTACTAATCATGCAATATAATTTCATAGATTAGAGGAAATAATAAAAGAACATGAAGTTGAACAAATATATCTTTGGATATATGTAACAAATTTGAAAAAGGAAAATAGGAGATTGTAGAGTTTGGTAAACTCTTTCAAAGCACTTGTTGTTGCACCTTCTCCTCCTAAGGTATTTGTTGACCATGGTTGTCAAAAAAGTGATCTAGGTATTCCTCCCTTGTAAATACTACATCAAATAGAAGAAGAATATTTTGTACTTATAGAAAAATAAAAATGCAACTTCTTCAAACAAACTCTTAGAAAATGAAAATAAATAATTAGAAGTTAAAGTCCAAGAGTTAGAAGAAAATTTCTAGGATGCATGCAAATTAGGGGAAACTCTTTTGGCATGTAGAAATCCTTCTACTGCATACAATTTATTTTTATTTGAAAAATTTTATATATGGTAGCTTCTTCGGATCTCCTGTCATCTTCCTTACAAAATTTTGTAGCCAACCACATTTTTGGAAATTTTCTATAGTGTTGAACCTGATCAGCAGGATTTGCTTTGTGAATTTTATTTACATGACTTGATTCTAGGAGATCATGAGTAGAATAAGTTTTTGATAAATCTTCATGTAGGAGAATTTCAATTGAGAGCATTACATTCTATATTCAAAAAATCAATAGCATGGAAAGGTAGATTTGAGGACTATATAAATCATGCTAAGACTACATGATTATGTGTTAGACCAGCCTTTCCTATTCCCAAATTGATCAAATATAATTTTAACTGTGCTTTGTTAAATGATGAGGTTAAAACACATTATTTATAGGATCTATATGATTGTGCTATTTCTTTTGATTTGTTTTCAATATAGAGTTTTGATTCAGTAGTGGATATAAGTGTAAATAGATGGGACCAACTTTTAGTGCCTCTTAAAATGTGAGAGGTCATGTCCCCAACTAACATAAGATGGAGTATGAGGAGAGCATCCTCAATTCTAGAAATTTTAATAGAGGTAATCAACTCTGGGGGAGAATAGAAATGGATTGGCATGAGATATAGACCCCATTTATTGATCATACCTATTCTAGGATGGCAGAGTTGGGATCCAAAATTAGAGAAGCAATTTAGTATATGGAAGCAAATGATTCAAGCACATCAAGGATGTACAAGCAATTCAGATAGGCATATAATAGATGAATTTGATGAATATGATTTGAGTCAAAGTATGGAAAGTATAATCCATAGTTATGAATGCCAATAAATGTTTATAATGGGACTTGTAAAAGGTAAATCTTGGGGGAGATGATGAGCTTAGAATATGGATCATTATTGACATGTTATTTCATTTAATTAATCTCTCTAAGGATATTATCTTATGCAAATCTTAGATTCTTAGATAGCTATTACATGGAAAATAGATAGTTGTCTTATTTATATTGAACCAAAGACTAAACCTTTACTTTGTCATTAATGTCTACTACATAGCATGTTTTAGTGATATTTGTTGTGAAGAATGCTTAGGAAGAAGACACAAACGATGTATAGTGAACTCTCCATTTTGATCTCCATCCAGTAGAACTACAGACTCTGTAGGCTTGCTTCTATGGACTCTATAGGCTTGTTTCTATGGACTATATAGGCTTATTTCTATGGACTCTACAAGCTTGTTTCTACAGACTCTATAGGTTTGTTTCTATGAACTCCATAGGCTCATTTCTATAGACTTCACAGGCTTGTTCCTCCTGACTCTATAGGGTCAATTTTGAGAATTATATAAGGAAAAAGCCACAAACAAGAAGATGGTGGCCAGATAGGATAAGATTGAACCATTCCAGTTGGAATCAAATAAGGAAAATAACCACCTACTATTTTTAAGGACTTGCTTTTGATAAACTTGTATGTAATCCAATTTTAGGACTATTATAGGATAGGATATTTATTTCATCAAAATAATTGGATCTCTTGGAAATCCAATCTCCTATCTTTAGATGAAGGGATCGATCAAGGAGTCCTATTCTTTTGGATCTTATTTTGAGTTGATTGTATTAGTATAAAGTGTAAGACTTTCAACTATGAATATAATAGAGAATTAAGAATCAGAAATTAGATATTATAGGATTTGTAAAAGCATACAAGTTTTAGCTAGATTGTAATCATTTCATTTCCATGAATTAATACTTCAGTTTCCAACATTGATTATTTTTTGTTCTTGAGTCTGAGAGGAGCAAGAGCCCACTCTCCTTGGAGCCAAGAACCGTGCATGGTATTTATGTTCTATTTTATTAATTCATTGTTATAATTAATTAGAATCTTGTTACTGTTTGCATTTATTCATAAAAACATCAAAATAAATTCATAGTTTAAAAAGTATTTTCTTATTTCATTTCTTTTCTAAGCAAAGTGTGTTTTCTTTTACAACAAAAGTGTGAAGCAAATTTCCTTTCATAAGTAGGAGTGTGAATTTACTTTCCCTGCAAACATAAAATAGGAGTGTGATCTTTTACTTTCAGCAAAAGAGTGGATTGATTTGATTTCTTTCTTTTTTTTAGCAAAAACATGAATCACGTAGTTTAGGACACATTCCTTTCTTTATTCAAAGTTAGAATAGGATCAACAAGCACCCCCATAAGTAGCATTCTAGATCTACCATCCCATACCTTATTGTAGATAGCTTTGGACACTAGCCCTAGTTGATAAGACATCAATTGAATATTGGTTAAATGATGAGATAGACAACACTCATCAGATGACTCCTTATCTAATTGTCCAATGCATGAAATATGAAGAGATGGTATCAATAATTCAATATTAGAACCACTTCTTTGCCATATACCAAATCAAATGGTGTGATCTTGTTTAGGAACTTATAGGTTATTCAATAAGTCTAAAGTACCACAGATACTCTATCATCCCAATTAGTTCTACCAATATTACAAATTTTTTAAAGTGTTGTGCCTAATATTTTATTGAATTCCTTGGTAGTTCCATTGGGTTAGGGTTGATACAATGTTATTTTGTGATGAACAATCATGAACTCCATAAGTAATATGTGAATAGTTTCATTGAGGAAATGGGTACCATGATCACTCGTAAAACTTAGTGGGCATCCAAATTAGGTTATGATATGTTCCCAAATGAAGCACATAGTAGGAATAGTAGTATAATCCCTTGTTAGCATAGCTTCAACACAACATGTGAGAAATTATTCATCATCTAGCTAGATTGATGGGGACAATAAAATCAATGGCCCAATTTTCAAATGGTTCTTGAGATAGAATTAGACATAGAGGCATGGCATCCCAATAATTTGGTTTTCCTATGTTCTAAAAATGTCACACTTCCTAACATATATCTTGACATCCTAAAAAAAGTTAGGACACAATAATCTAGCTAGTAAAACCTTACATGTAGTAGCCTCTCCAACATAGTATCCACCTAAAATGACCTCACAAAATTATTGGAGTAATTCAGATTGCTCATGTTTCATGATAAATCACCAAATAAATTTGTCATGACCAAGCTTGTAGAGGTCCCCTTAGATGAGCTAAAAAGGTATAGTATGGACTACGAGTTATTTCTCAGCCTGAGGAGTTAGATAGTTAGGTGCTAAACCAATGGTTAGAAAAGCTACAATATCTTCCAACTCCTTAAGTACATGAGAAACATGAAATATTTGAACATCAGGTAAGCCATCGTCAATATCACATGATGGTTCTTTGGAATCAATATGAGAAATATGTTCAGGGCTATAATTAGTTTTTTTTGGTTTGACCATGATAGAGAATTGAAATTATTTAAACAAAACTATCTTGTAAAAGATATGTCCATGCATCACAGGTTTATTTACCAGATACTTTAAAGTTTCATGATCTATATATAATAAAAAAGGAGTTGCCAAAAAGTATTTTCAAAACTTCTATAGAGCATAAAACATTGATAAGGCTTCATGTTCTGTGGTGGTGTAATTTTGCTTAGCTGGACTAAATTTCCTACTAGAAAAATAAATAGGGTGATCAAGGTGACCTTCACCTAGTTGTGCAAGGATTTCCCCAACTTCCATTCTAGAAGGATCAACATGGATATGGAATGTCTTTTTTCAACTAGGGAACTATAGGATTGAAGTAGTAACCATCTTGTCTTTTAAGGCTTCAAAAGATTCTTACTAAGAGGCTTCAAGTCAAGATGAAGTTCTCATTATGTTTTAAGAGTTCCATGAATATATTTTTGGTAATATCCTATATGTCTTATAAAGGTATAGAATTCACACTGAGACTTCATTTCTAGGAGGTGAATAATGATAGATACTTTTTTTGGGTTTACCAAAAGTCCATCCTTGCAAATAATATGTCTTAGAAGAACACTAAAATGTGTAACACAAATACACTTCTTTAGATTCAATGATATTTTTAGGACTCAACAACACTCAATAATGAGTCATAGATTAGAGAAATGGTCCTTGACTAAACATAGACTATCCAGCCATCCAAGTATACTTGAAAAATTTATGGATAAAATTTCTAAAGGCCTCAAAAACTATATTCAAAAACATAGTTGGTGCATTATTAGACCCAAAAGGCATGACAATTTATGTGAAGGATCCCCATTCAATGGAAAACATAGTCTTAGGTTGATCCTCCTCAAAAATATTAACCTGATGGTAACCCAAAAATCCATCTATGAAAGTATATATTTCACACCCAATAATGCCTTCAAGGATTTCCTCTATGAAAAGTGTTGGGAAGGGATCAGTGACATAAGATGCATTAAGTATCTGGTAATCAATGAAAATTTTAATGCATCCATATTTATTTATACTTATCACCATGGGATTGACCCACTTAGATTCATTAATTGGGGTGATCACTCCATCATGCATCATACTATCAATTTCTTCCTTTACACATGTCTATAGATTTGGATTCATCCTATATGGCCTTTTCTTGACTGGTTTAGCACTATCAATTAGTTTTATACACATCTTGCCTAGAGATGTATGAACACATTTCATATCACTGTAGCTTCTAGGGAAGACATATTAGTATTCTTTTAACAACTCATATATCTTGGAAACTTCTATGTCAATCTAATAATCACCTATAGTAGCTATTTTTAGTTCTTACTCTATGCCGATGCTATGCTGAACAGCTTGAATTAGCCCAAAGTAAGGGTGGTTTGTATCGAGACTAGTATCATGAATAGTTCATGTGCCATAGTTTTTGGGACATATAAATTATTTTCCAAAGGGAAAAATGGGTTAGATCCTTCACTTTCCTCTACTTGGAATACTAGTTTTTGTTTTCCTAAGTGTATCTCTTGACATCTATCCTAATCAAGGACTAGTTCTAATGAGGGAACACGTTGTGTAGATGGTTTATTGAAGATAACTGTACCTTCTTTTGGGAAGTTTTTGATGTATCTTAGGTGATCTTAAATGGGACTAGGATCACCAATAATTGCTTTGTGTATGGCCTAGAGAGTGAGGTGCAAATCCATTTATGGAGAATAATAAGATAGTGTTGATTTAATGTTGTCTTTCAATAGATGCCAAAAATGGTTACCCATATGTCTTTCTTCATGAACATACCATGCTCTCAGCCAGGTTTTTAAAGTTTCATAGAAAGCATGTACCCATATATACTCTGGAAAGAAATATTCCTCAACTCTCTACATGGATTTGTAAGCCTCTATATGGGCTTCTAGTGCTCATACTCCATAATAGTTGATTGTTCTTTTCTCTCAATTTTCATGATGAAAATCAGAGTGTAATTGTTCCCACTAAAGAAGTCACTCATTATGGGTTCACCACCACCTTATAATTGTACCATCAAATAGGTGAACCAATGATCATATACAATCATTGTCAGAGTTATAATATTCTTCAAGGTGCTAGACAAAGTCATGAACTTCCATTTATTCATGAAATTGAGGAGCTTCATTAAGTGTTTCTAATGGTGTATCCATCATTGGTCCCCTCATGAATTGGTTAGTTAGAAGGTGAATAAACCTGTGGCACTTATGATACTATCATGGAATATTTTCATGACTACCAATGGTACTGCACACTCTTTTAGTGAGGTGATAATCACCATGAGACGTAACAGTTTCAAGCATTAATTATAGTATCAGAAAGGGATTTAGTGTCTATGCATCAAAAAATGCCATTAAGAGTAGGATCAAGTTACTCACCATATATGGATGTGACATTATATATGTGGTTAATATCTTATTACATATTAATAGATTCTATTTATGGGGTCCCATGTGTTTGATCTAAGGGAATAACAATGTGTTGATCAACATTATAAAAAATTATGTAGCACTTTTTGAAACTTAAATGTGTATTTTTTTCATAACACCAAGGTCACCCCAAGAGAGCTGGAAAGTCATTGGCCTCTACTAACTCAAGATATTAAAAGTCAAGTTTGAAAGGTACTCCAAGGATATCCACTTATAGACACTAGAAATCTATACAATATGGGTCTAGGTTTCATATTAACATTTAAACCACCCCTTAACTACATTTGGGTTAGACTATTCAATAAAAACATCCTTCCTAATACCATTAATCACCAATCATTAGTGGAATTGGTTAAATTTAGCTAATTTTGATTATCCCCTCAACTACCAATTATCAGGCCTCGACCACTGATGGTTGACCCTTAACTATCGATGGTTAACCCTTGACTATCGATGATCAACCCTTGACCACTAATGGTTGACCCTTGATCATCGATGGTTGACCCTCGACTATAAGTGATCGACCCTTGACCACTGATGATCAACCCTCAACTGTTGATGATTACTTAATGCAATTAAAAAAACTTGCATGATTGAAGTAATTAAATACAACTCACTCATTTATCACTTATTGTTTAGTTTAATCTACCATTCTCATGATCAATGCAGGTTAAACTACTTAAATTATTTGTAAAAATATTTGGCTTTAATGGCCCTTTACTCTATAATAAAAGAGGAAGAGAAGGTTGAATGGAAGAAGAGGAATAATTTTGGTATGGGAGAATCTAACTCTCAAGCAAATCAAAAAGCTTCCTAGCCAAACCAAAACTAGAGAGAGACCAAGGATGTAATTCTAGCACCTCAACACTAAGGATTCTAGTACTGTTACTCTACCTATGTATCTCTAGATTCCCAAGTGGCTCCTGTTTAGCTTCAGACTTCTTCAGGACACCAATATACATAAAGCTAATTATCTTAAACTTTTTATGAGTTAAGAAATTTAGTTTCAATAGTTTTAGTACATTTACCTATTCTTATCCTCTACCCATACCTTTCCTTATGTTGGAGTTCTACAACTCTAGACATTGCCTCTTCCACCACACCTATTCACCATACTTAACCATTATGAGTATCAAATCCTTGTGATACCTTTGAGACCTTACCATTGCCCTCAAAACTAACCACTAACTTCAAAATACATTATGCAACCCTTTTATAACTTACACACAACCCCTTCTCCATCCAAATACAATCTATCAAAAACTCATAGTGATTATCAATGGTCAACCTTGACCAATAATGATCACCTATTGACTATCGATGGTTATCCTTAACCACCCATAATCACCTATCTCCACTGATAGTTATCTTTGACCACCAACAATCACTTATCGACTATCGATAGTTAGGCTTGACTAACAACGATCACCTATCAACTGTTGACAATAAGCCTTAACCACTAATGGTCACCTATCTCTACTAATGATCAGATTTTACCACCAAAAATCACTTATCAACCACCGATGGTTATCCTTGACTACCAATCATAACCTATTAACCATTGATAGTCAGCTTTGACTATCAATGGCCACTATATAAATCATTTTAACAAAAATAAAAAGCATTTATCAACTACCAACCTCAACCAAAACCCTATTTTTCAGTTTGACAATTTAACAGTTCCTTTTAATTTTATTTTATTAAGCAACCTATTTCTTTTGAAAATGATTTATTTCATCTTGATTAAGTAGTTTTATGATGTTATTAAACCATTTTTTATCAATATTTTCTTAACATTAACTTGTCTAAAGGTAGATTGATAGCCTCTAAGGAAGCTTGTGCTTCTTGAAACTGGCTCATGCTAGGTAGTCCACTTTATTATCTCACTAATCTATTCTCTTCTAGTTTATCTCTTATCTATAGGTCATCTTCCCAAGACAAGGAAGAGTATCAATAATAATTTGGATTCATTCATGTACAACATATCCATGTTCTACTAACCTCACCCTTATTTTTAGTTTTACAACTTTCTTTCTAAAGAAAATAAAGCAAAATTTTAGTGAAACATTTTAGCATGTCTAATGGGACATAGTTGCATCTAGGTTTTTTTATTCTTATTTATTTCTCATTTAAATGAAATCAAATTTTATTTTGGGCTTAAAATTAACCTTTCATACATTTTTTACATGTATAATTAGCTCACATAGCTTGATTAATCAAGTAAATCAATCCTATTGTCACTTCTTTGCACACACATACCAAACCAATTACACCAAATCAAACATCATAACACTTAACATAAGGCCCAAATAGGGTTTTATATCCTAATGTTAACCTTCACCCATTGGTTATTCCACTTGGACATCATTACGAAGGGGAGAAACTAAAAATCAACTCTATGGTTAAGTATAAACTCTGGCAATCGATATATCTCAGCTACGCACCCGACACCCTTATCACTACACTGTGTGAAGTAAGGGGATAGGCCCCAATATTAATCCATGTAGTATTTTCCAATATATGCCCCTTTGAGATCCTAAACACAACCTAAAACCAACCTTAGACTTCTTTTCTAGTACCCACTCTACAAGCCAAGTTGAGTCACACAATTATAAATTAAGGCATAAGACACAAGAGAGACAAAAAGAACCTTAGGATTTAATGTGATTTAGTATGTTTTATATTCTTTGATTTTTTTGTCTTCTCTTTGTTTGAGTTGTGAGGAATCTAACCCCCTTGGAAAAAATTTCTACCATCTTGCCATCACCTACCTCATCTCCACTACCTTGTTCAATGGGGAGCACTCCTATATTTTCTCTAGGAGATCCCAACTTTGTTAAAATCCTAGTAGACAACCCTCTTTCCTTAAGGCATTAACTTGAATTAAGATCCACTTTTACTCCCAAACTTACCTAAAACCAACCCAACCATACGTACAACTAACCTAGCCTTACCTATAATGAACCCAAATATGACCTATAATTAACCCAACCTCACCTAAAATCAGCCCAACCTCACTTATAACCAACCCAGCCTCAGCTAAAATCAGCCAAACCTCACCTAAAATCAGCCTAGCCTCACCTATAACCAATCCAAACTCATCTATAATCAACCTAACCTCACCTATAACCAACCCAACCTCACCTATAACCAACCCAACCCCACCTACAATCAACCCAACCTCACCTACAATCAACCCAACCTCACCTATAAGCAACCCAACCTTGCCTACAATCAATCTAGCCTCATCTACAACCAACCAATAACCTCTCAACAACCATGTTATCATCATCATAACCAACCAATAGCCTTTCAACACTTATTTGACCATTGCCATAACCCACCTCAACCTCAACTATCTCAACTTCAATTATCTCAACCTCACCAATCTTTGGGCTACCTATCTCAACCATCATATCAACTACCTCAACCTTATCAAACTTTTTATTATCTACCTTAACCATCATATAAATTATCTAAACCCCCTTTATGGTAACCCTCTTTATCTCAAAACCATTACTTGGTCTATTCCCTCAACTATCAACCAAAATTTTTAAACCAACGTACCTTACTAACCTTATCAAATCCAACCAATAACTATTAACCCACCTTATCACCCTTACCCAACCTCTCAAACTTACCTACCTTATCAAACTTACCTACATTATCAACTTTACCCAACCTCTCAAACTAACCTACCTTATCCACCTTACCCACCTTATCAACCTTATCAACTTCCTCAGATCAAACCAATAACTACCAACCAAACCTGTCAAACCCACCAATTTTATCAAACCTACCCAACCTATTGAACTCATCAACCATGTCAAAATAACCAACTTCATTATACCAACCAATTATCTTGCAACCTCAAGAGTCATTGGTACACCCTCTTTCTAGGAAGTATAACCCTTTGGGGGAATCATATGCCTCAATCATTGACAAATTCTTGGTGACTTCTACCTTTATATTTCCTCCAATCAAACCCATTAATTATTCTATTTCAAAGTCCATTTGGTTTATAGAGAATAATTTTTATGCTTATCATCACATAAACAGACATGTGGTAGATAGATGTGTGTTTTTTAGATGTTTGTCCAAAACCTTATCAATGAAAAAGAGGTTTCAAAGGATATTCTTCCTATTCTCCCAACATAGCCTTGAAGACCATCAGGCAATCCATCATTAAACCTCTTTTTACACCCATTATTATGCAAAACCATAAACAAAGCCCTCAACACAATGAGGTTCCTTCTTTAGATTTAGTCCTTAGTGAACCTATAACTAAGGAAACCATAATCAAAACCCCAACCAATCCACTCATTGGCCAAGAAGAACTTTCTCAACTTCCTTTAAAACCATAATTAGGGAAACTAACCTACCTCTTAACCTCAAATCAACCCACCTCTTCCACTTTCCCTTTTAGTGGATCAACCTAAAATTCACCTACCTCTTCCACTTCTTTAAAAGGTGGAATAAACCCAAACAACTAGACCTATTCTACCTACCCTTTTGGTGGAACTAATCATAGCTACCTTACCCTTTCCACTTCTTATTTTAGTGGAACAAACCTCAACCCAACCTAACCTACGTCTTCCAATTCCCATTTTAGTGGATCAACCTCATATCAACTTACCTCTTTCACTCCCTCAAAAGGTGAAATTGTTCCCAACAACCATACCTATTCCACTTACCCTTTTAGTAGAACCAATCAAAGCTACATTACCCTTTCCACTTCCTATTTTAGTGGAGAAAATCTCAACCCAAACCAACCTACCTCTTCCACTTTCCCTTTTAGTGGATCAACCTCAAATCAACCTACCTCTTCCACTTCTTCAAAAGGTAGAATCACCCCTAACAACCATACATATTTCACCTACCCTTTTGGTGAAACCAATAAAATCTACCTTACCCTTTCTACTTTCTATTTTAGTGGAGCAAACTTTCAACCCAAACCAACCTACCTCTGTTACTTCCCCTTTTAGTGGATCAACCTCAAATCAGCCCACTTTTTCCACTTTTTTTTTTAGTGGATCAACCTCAAATCAACCTACCTCTTCCACTTTCTCAAAAGGTGGATTCACCCCCAATAACCATACATATTCCACCTAACATTTTGGTGGAGCTAATCAACTCTACATTACCCTTTCCACTTCCTTTTTTAGTGGATACAACCCAACTGAACTTACCTCTTTCACTTACCCTATTAGTGGAGCCAATCCAAACTCAAAACACCTCACCTATAACTAATCTAACCTCACCTCAAACCAACCCAACCTCAACTATAACCAAATCCATTCAATTTATTTATATTATACTCATTTTTATCTATCTAATGACATTATCTTTGGTTTGATTCCCTTTTGAATAGGATCAAATCTTTGTCACCTTACCTTACCAAGTAAACTAAAAAAATAATCAAACCCAACCAATAAACTGAATTAACCACCTATCCTACCTCCCTCAACCAATCAAACCAACCTCTAAACCAAATCAATCAACCAAATTCAACCCACATTTAACCCAACCATCACCAACTTATCTATCAACCCAAACCAAAATCAATCCATCATTCAAGATTTCTTGAGTCTTGGTCACCATTTCATCCAAGCTACCCATACCTCACCTAAAATCCCTCATTGGGACAACCAGATGTTCTTATCCAATCTATATTTATTTCAAAATGATGTTCCCAACATAATTTATAGACCCCAACCCTACCCAAATCTGACCCAATAATGTTTCCCTTGCCATAACACCATAAGGGAGATCTTGCTTAAACCACTACCTATAACTTGAACTCCACACTAACTAAAAATTAACAACTAAAAACCTTTAAGAGGTGGATGAGGTCATATTTATCCCTCCAAAACCCTCTTTACTAACTATAATCCTTAATGTATATGGAAAAATTAACTGGGAGAACTCTCATTCTAAAAGGCTTTGACCATTTGTAATTTTCCAAATGCACCTTCAATAGCTTCACCCAAAACATCAGCCTTAAATTTTTTCCCTCAACCCAATCTCACCTATGATCAACCCAAACTCACCTACAACCAACCTTAAACCTACCTTAACCTTACACAACCTTTAACTAAAATCTCAACAAACCTTTAATGTCAACCCTACCTTTAAAACCTGACCATTGCCAGTATGTTGATGAACCATAACTGGTTAACTACTAACTGCTAGTGGTTGTTGGCATAACCAGAACTTTGACTAAAAATTTGCCTACATATACCTATAAAACCAACTGAAACCAATACCTAAACCTACTTAACCAAACCAAAAACCAACCACCATTGTAATCTAACTAAAGTCTAGCAACCGTCACTTAATTAACTTTTTAGAGACAAATGGGATCATTTTGTTTCATTCTGCCTACTTAACCATCATCACTGCAACATCTTTTCCACATCGAATCTAGTGTCAAAAAGTAACTAAGGGACATATTCACTCCTAATTGGCTCAAACTATTTACATGTAAGTATGGATCTAGGGTATTTCATAACCTAATCCCCTCAATACTTTGCATTTGTGATCTGTTCTTTTATTAAACTAAGTTCTTAGTCATCTTATGTCTAACTTAAACTCATTCTTTATTTTCAGCCACCTTCATCTACTTATTTAAGGATAACCAATTAAAACAAGATCATGTGATTATCTATCAAAATTTTAACCTAATTCTAAGCATGGGTACTATGGCTCTACCTATGGCATGATTCTCATGGACATTTTTCATCCCTTATAAGATGAATCCCCATGGTCATTATCGCTTAAACCTCTTTTGACCATCATTAACCTTATTATGTTATGGTTTTGCCTCTATAAAGGAAAACATTTCAACCTATATAGACTAGCCCATGTCTAAACTAGCATAAAATTAAAATTTGGGATACCAAATATCACCTAGGTTAAAAATCTCTAGCATTGTAGACTACTCCCTTGAGGGATAAATACCTAAAACTATAAAAAATTTCTTAAAAAGGTAGACTTCTCCCTCGAAGGATACCTATCACACATAAACAAATGCAAAGCTTAGACCACTCCCTTGAAGGATGGCTAAACCATAAATTTGTCAACCAAGTAATCAATTAGAAGATTCTTGCATCAATCAACTTCCCAAACCCATCAAATAAAAGCATCAAAAAACCTCAAAGTCAAAATTCAAAATAAAGCAATCCCAAAGAAAGCTTCCATTAGCTTTCACACATAGACTTCCTGCATTGATTAGTTTATATCAAACTTAGAATAGGGACTTATATATAATGGTTCTTAGGTCACCTACAAAAGGGGCAAGCCATCCCCATAAGAAGGTTACACTACCATCCATTCACCTATTTCATCCATATTTCTTTTTACCCTTTATAAATCAAGGGATTTTGAGCTTACTTACCACTACATGATCAAACTACTTATTTTAACCAAATAAACTAACACCAATGCAACACATGAAAGGGGATTATGTTCTTAAGCCCACCCATCTTGTCATTTTGGTCTTTGCCAACTAGAGTGTTTCAACCTCCTTATACTTTCATGACCACTTGCAAAGGTGTATGTCTTCTCTTCTTGGAGTCATTAAAACCCTAACCAAAATTCTTCAAAACAAAAAAGCATAACCATAACCATACACCTATTGGAGAGCACCTTATTATCCATCAACATACACCCATTGGAGAACACCTTATTTTCCACTACCCCACCAACCACCCAACCAACCAACCATGCATCCATTAGAGAAAACCTTATTCTCCACCAACCAACCACACCAATTAACCTCAACTTGATCATTTTGGCTCATCTTCACACTTTTTGTGACCTAGCTTTGCCTTGGTCATTTTGACCACATTGATTACCTTGCCATATTTGATGAACTTGCACTACTTTTATGCACTAACCATTTAGGTGACTCGTAACATGACCCTTTACGGTCCTCACACCTAAAACCATTTTTATCTTCTCAAGATCACATCCTAGCTTGTATACCTATAAATACATCAACCTTACCTAGGAGGCTTGAGTTTATAGGAGTAACCCATATTAGTTATGCCTAAGGTTGTGGCCTAGTTACCCTATCACCTATTCTTTTAGTACCAACCTTATTTTACCACCTACCTCAACTATGGAAACTTAGTCTATGCGTGATCTATGATATCACACTTAGTCCCATTTTTTGTGCCTATTCATGCTTAAATTTCTAACCAACCAAACCAACTTTATCACCCACCTATCAAACTGATGAAACCTATGACCTAATCTATGTTATGAGGATCACCCACTTTTTAAAACCTATCAACATGATAACCTTTTGCATGATGACTTGAGTTTATAAGTGCACCCACATCCATTACATCTAAATGCAATGGCTTAGTTCACTTGTCACTTGTCCTTCTTGTAGTGACCTATTTACTAATTCACCCATCTTACCCATGTTTTCATCCACTTATCCACTTATCAAACCCACACCTAATTTTTCTTCACCTCATCAAATCCTAGTTTGAGGGAGAACACCTTCTCCCATACTTGGGGCATCCAACCTTCTACCAACCTTCTATTTTATTTTGCATCTTGATGATACAAATTGCATAACAAAAAAGGGTACTATATAGACACTATAAATCCATACACTATGGTTCTAAGTGTTGCATTAACCTTTAAACCACCCCTTAGCCTCCTTTGGGTTAGAATATTACTTTAACACAACCTTACCAATACCATTAACCATCAACCATTAGTGCAATTGGCTAAATTTATCCAATTTTTATCATCCCCTTAATTGTTGGTGGTAAGCCCTTGACCACTGATGTATGACCCTTGACCATCAGTGGTCAACCCTCAACTACCAATTATCAACCCTTGACCCACCGATAGTTGACCCTCAACCGCCATCAATCAACCCTTGACTGTTGATGGTTAACCCTCGATGATTGATAGTTACTTAATGCAACAATAAAAAAATTATGATTGGAGTTAATTGTAACTCACTCATTGATCACTTGCTATTTAGTTTTAATCCACCATTTTCATGATCAATGTAGGTTAAACTAATTCTTAATTTTTTTGTAAAACTCTTTGATTTCAATGCCCCTTTACTCTATAATAAGAGAGGAAGAGAAGGTTAAATGGAGGAAGAGGAAGAATTCTAGTACAGGAGATTCTAACTCCCAGACAAATAAAAAGCTTCCCAACTAAACCAAAACTAGAGAGAGACCAAGGAGGCACTTCCAACACCTCAACATTAAGGATTATAGGACCGTTACTTTGCCTATGTATCTCTAGATTCCCAAGTGGCTCCTTTTCATCTCTAAACTTCTCTAAGACACCAAGCTACACAAAGATAAGTATGTTACACTTATTATGAGTTAAGTAATTTAGTTTTAATAAGTTTAGTGCCTGTACCTATTCTTGGCCTCTACATATACCTTTTCTTGTGTTAAAGTTATATAACTCTAGACATTACCTCTTTCACCACACCTACTGACCATCCCTAACCATTTTGAGTATCAAATCCCTATTGTGATACCTCTAATACCTTACGACTACCTTCATAACTAACCACTAACTTTAAAATACCTTATACAACCCTTCTACAACTTACCCACAACCCCTTCTCTACCTAAATCTAATATGTCAAAAACCCACAATGACCACCTATGATCAACTTTGGCCACCAACAATCACCTTTTGACCATCAATGGTTAGCCTTGATTACTAATGGTCACATATCTCCATTGACAATAAATCTTGACCACTAGTAGTTACCTATTAACTACTGATAGTTAGCCTTGATCACCTATCGACCATCGATGGTCAGCCTTAACTATCAATGATCACCTATCTTCACTGATGGTCAGCCTTGACTACTAATGATCACCTATTGATTGTTGATACTCAGCTTTAACCACCATGGTCATTTATCAACTAATGATGGTCATCCTTGACCATCAATGAACACCTATCAATTACCGATGGTCAGGGAATAATTTAGTGGAAAATTTTCATATTTTGGCAAATTGGAGGTTTTGCCAGTGTAATTTTTGGCAATTTCTGAGCCCTTCCATGGTTTCCTAGTCACTAAGCTTTGTTGGGTTTACCTGGTTGCTAGCATGGTAATCGCCAAGGCAAATGTTACATTTGAGTTTTTCCCTGGCGATATTCACCTTTCACGCAGCTGACCAGGTAACACTTATTATGGAATGTTCACTGGGTTTCAAGTTTCCATTTCATGTAGTATGGGAGAATTCGCCATCCCAGTTTCATTTTACTGTGGAGGAGTCGGCTCGTTTAACCTTTTTTTTTCTGAACCCAACAGTATATATATAAAATAAAAGTTTTAGTATAAGTGTACATTTATAATGGACATCTAGTTTCTTATACTTTAAGTTATATTTTATTTATATACTTTCAGGATGTTTGAGAGGGGTTTCAGACCGCTAGGAGCTATAATGCAAATTCTAGGTTTTGGAGGATCCTATCATATTTCAGAGTTAGTCAGATTTCAGGGTTTTAGGGTTTCAAACTTAGCCATATTTTAGGGTTTCAATATTTCAAGGAGACATCATAAGAGGTATGAACGCTGAATGAAGGGATGTATGCGTGATAGAATAGTATGAAAATATCTCTCGCAAAGTGATATAATAGTATAATTTTTTTGTGGTTTTAAAATAACACAATTCGCCCAGATTTTACACATTTTTTGAGAGACTATGAATGATTCACCAATGGAGATTATTATTTTTTCTTTGTAAACTATTTTTTTTGCCACAAAAAATAATTTTTTTTGTCAGGTGTTTTACACCTTTCGCCAAATTTTTACACCTTTTCTAAAGGAGGGGTTTCTTAAAGTATACCCTGCCGATGGTCATCCTTGACCATTTCCAATCACTATGTAAACCATTTTAACCAAAATAATAAACATTTACTAACTACCAACCTTAACCAAAATCCTATTTCTTGGTCCCCATCACTACACAAGGTCAAAAACATCTACTTGAACCATACTTTGACCATTTAACATTTATTTTTAATGTTATTTTGTTAAGAAAGCTATTTATTTTGGAAAGTATTTATTTCATCTTGATTAATTACTTCTTTTATGTTATGTAACCATTTCTTATAAGCATTTTATTAACATTAACTTGTCTAAAGGTCGGATAGCCTCCAAAGAAGATTGTGCTTCTTGGATCTAGCTCATGCAAGGCAGCCTACCCTATTACCTCACTAATCCATTCTCTTCTAGTTTCTTTATTATCTACAAGTCATCCTCCCAAGACAAAGAGGAGTATCAACAATCACCTAGATTCACGTGTGCATAACATATCCAAGTTCCACTAGCCTTACCCTTCTTTTGAGTTTTACAACTTTATTTCTAAAGAAAATAAAGAAATTTTTAGTGAAACACCAACATTACATTCTTGAGGATGATAATTGGTAGAGCATGAGTTTTATTGGCCATAAATAATACATGCATAGATGGTTGTAGTGATAGACTAGCCATTTTACACCATACATCCTTAGTGAGGATAGTAACTTTAGCACCAGTATTAACTAAGATGTCCTAAATTACCCAATCATTAATGGTAGCATTTACCAATATTTCTTTGTCTTCTGTAGGACTAAGAAGAATAGGGTATCTTACCATCGATAATGATTCAAATGGTGATCCTTAGTTTACCAAGTCATTTGAGGTTGAGAATCAGCTAGTGTCTGTACCTAATTTTTAAGCCATGTAATTAGTTGTGGGATAATGTCTTCATCCAACATATGCTTGAAAAGCTCTTGAAAATCATATTATGCCACATTTTTAGGCTCTATTACCTTCTTCCTATCAACACATTGCATTACATATTGGTCCTTAAGAAACTAAATTTCTACTTTTAGTGTTGGGGATCAACCAACAATAGATTACAATTGTGAAAGCAATAAATGTAGAAATAAATCAGATTGATAAGTAATTAGAATGAGATAATAGCAAGAACAAGAGATACAAGAAACCACCCTGAAAACTTGTATTAACAAACTCTTTACAAAAGGAATACAACCGAAGAAAACTTGTTTCTTCCACACCTCTCCTAGATGTATAGATCTCTCAATAGATCTCTATTCCTCAAGAGTTCTCTCTCTCAAGAACAATCAACTCCAACAAGCTTGGATTGATTCAATTCTGTACTATTCTTCACACACCAATGAATTACTACAATAATTCACAATAACTACTAAAAATACAATAAGCTAGGAAGATCTAATTCTACATATAGAATTAGGAGACTTGAGCATGCACTTCCAACAAACAGTTAAGCCACTTGAACAAGGGCTCTAAAAATAGTATTGCTAATAATAGAGACGCGAGCTTGAGACTACAACTCAAACTCATCATGCAAACACTCGCTTCTGTCCACGGAAATAGCTCTCTGGACACGCAGGTAACCGACGTCGGTTCCTGCTGCTTGTCTGTGACTGCCGTCGGCTAATCCTCTGCCGATGCCAGCATATCTGCAACTACACCTTGCTGACATTGGTCTCTCCTGACTGATGCCAGTGTCTGTGTAGACCCAAATTTGCTAATGTATGCTCCTTGGTGAAGCTTTTAGCTCCACACCCTAACAATCTCCCACTTGGAGATAAACAACTGCACCAATACCTGCACAACAACATCTTCTAGCTCCTCCATCTTCAACTCAATCATGAAGACCAACAGAAGTTGAATGAAGATTCAACTTCTCCTTTGTAACCGGCTTGGTTAACATATCAGCAGGATTCCTATCTGTATGGATCTTCTCCAGCTTCAACTCACCATCTTCCAATACCTGTCGTATGAAATGGTACCTTAGCTGTATGTGCTTTGTTCTTGAATGAAAGGCTAAATTTTTAGCCAAATGGATTGCACTCTGACTGTCACTATACAATCTACAACTCTCATGCTCCCTACCAAGCTTATCCATGAACCATGTCATCCATATCATCTCTTTGCTAGCCTCTGTGGCTGCAATATACTCTGCTTCTGTAGTTGACAAGGCAACAACCTTTTGCAACTTAGATATCCAGCTAACCGTCGTTCCACCTACAGTGAAAAAATAACCTGTAGTGCTCCTCCTGCCATCCAAATCCCCTACCATATCTAAATCTACATAGCCATGTAGAGAAGTATCTGAACCTCCATAGCACAAGTGCCTACTGCTGGTTCCTCTCAGATATCTAAGGATCCACTGAACTGCTTTCCAATGTTCCTTACTTGGATTGGCCATATACTTACTTACAACTCCCACTGCTTGGGCAATATCCGGTCTAGTACACACCATTACATACATCAAACTCCCTACTTCGGAAGAATATGGAACCTTACTCATGTACTCTACCTCATCGTATGAATTAGGACATTGTTCTTTACTCAACTTAAAATGTCCAGCCAAAGGTGTGCTTATCGGTTTAGCATCCTGCATATTGAACCGTTTCAACACCTTGTCCACATAATCTTCTTGAGACAATATCAACCTGTGATTTTTCCTATCTCTCTTAATGCTCATGCCAAGGATTTTCTTTGCTGCTCCCAAATCCTTCATAGCAAATGTTTGAGCTAATTTCACCTTAAGCTCAGAGATATCCTGCATGTGAGATCCTGCAACCAGCATATCATCTACATACAACAATAGAATAATATATCTACCATTATCAAATCTCTTGAAATACACACAATGGTCTGATTGACACCTATTGTAGCCATGCTCAGTCATAAACCTGTCAAATTTTAAGTACCATTGCCTAGGAGCTTGCTTGAGGCCATACAAGCTTTTCTTCAATCTACACACAAACTTCTCCTTAACCTTGACCTTGAATCCTTTTGGCTGTTCCATATATATTTCCTCATCCAAGTCTCCATGAAGAAATGCTGTCTTAACATCTAGCTACTCAAGATGCAAATCCTCAAAAGCAACCAAAGACAATACAACCCTTATAGAAGTCATTTTAACAACAGGAAAAAAAATCTCACCAAAGTCAATACCTGGCTTTTGTGTAAATCCTTTCACTACCAATCTGGCCTTATATCTCATCTGTCCATTCTCACCTTCTTTCAATCTGTAGGTCCATCTGTTCTTAAGTGTTCTCTTACCTGCTGGCAATTCAACCAAATCCCATGTTTGGTTCTCTCTTAAGGACTCCAACTCCTCAACCATGCCATGCTCCCACTGACTCTTGGACTCCACCTATATTTCTTCTTCAAAACTCTCTGGTTCTCCACCATCAGTTAGCAATAAATAAAATAAAGAAGGAGAATATCTAATTGGAGGCTTACTCACCCTTTCTGACCTCCTGATGGGTGTCTGAGACTCGTCCACAACACGCTGTCAACCCAAATTATCTGACAGTGACCTACCTCGATCACCCCCAGACCTGTTACTGGCCGACATCGGTTCTGCCTGACTGACCTCGGTACCTATACGGCCGACGTCGGTCTCTGTATGGCCGACGCCAGTTTCTGTCCTACCGACGTCGGTTCCTGTCCTGTCGACGTCGGTCTCTGTGTTTTCCTGCAAGTGATTATTTCTTTTTCCCGCAAGCTCATCTTGGACTTTCACCTCGTCCAATTCACCATTGCTCTGCTCAGATTGATTCAACTTCCTTAGCTGATCACAATACATCACTCTTTCATTGAAAACAACATCACGGCTCCTAATTACCTTGTTAGTTTCTAGATTCTATAATTTGTAACCAAAATCATCTGAGCCATAGCCAATAAACATGCATCTCATAGACTTAACATCAAGCTTCTTTCTATTTTCTTTATCTATGTGCACAAAGGCTTCACAACCAAAAACTTTGAGATATGAGAGATCAACCTTTTTACCTGTCCATGCCTCTTCTAGAATACCACCATCCAGAGCTGTAGAGGGTCCTCTGTTAATCAGGTATACTATAGTGTCAACAGCTTGTGCCCAAAACTGTAAAGGCAAACCGGCATGCAATCTCATACATCTTGCACGCTCCATTATTGTCCTGTTCATCCTTTCAGCAATTCCATTCTGCTGAGGTGTCCTTGGAACCATCCTTTGCCTATGGATTCCATGCATGTAACAATAATCTCTAAACTTATGACTGTAGAACTCACCACCATTGTCTGATCTCAGGCACTTCAATCTTTTACCTATTTCATTCTCAACCATAGCTTTCCAAACCTTAAAAGTCTCAAATACATCAGATTTTCTTCTAATACAATAGATCCATACCTTCCTTATAGCATCATCTATGAAAGATACATAGTACTGTGATCCTCCAATGGAAGCAACCTGAGTTGGTCCCCACACGTCTGTGTGAACAAGCTCCAACTTATGCCTCTTCTTAGTAGACCCAGTCTTGAGAAAACTAACCCTTTTCTGTTTTCCAAATACATAGTGCTCACAAAACTCTAGATCTATGCCTTTTAAATCTGAAAGCATACCTTTGGAGTTAAGAATTGACATCCCCTTCTCACTCATGTGGCCAAGCCTTGAGTGCCATAATTTAGCGTCCACATCTGAAGTAGATAATACAGAAGGAGATTTGTTAGTAACACAATTACATAAATAGAGAGTACCTTCTCTCTTGGCCATAACAAGTGCACCCTTGGTCACCTTCCAAGATTCTGCTGTGAGAGTTACTGTACAACCCTCATCCCCTAACTTTCCTACAGAAATCAAATTTCTCTTCAAGCTAGGAACATGCATCACATCTCTCAACACCCATGTGTTGCTATTCTGCATCTTCAGCTGCACTTTACCTTTGCCAATTATTTTACAGGGTTCATCATCCCCTAGATACACTATTCTAAAATCTCCATGGATATAGTCACTAAAATATTCCCTGTTAGGGGTAGCATGAAAAGATGCACCAGAATCTAATACCCAAGATTCTATATTATTATGCAGAGAGAAAATTAAAGCATCTTGTGCAATACCTGCCACCTTGGCTTCTTCTTTTCCATCGTGCTAATTGTCCTCCTTAGGCTTTGACCAACAATCTCTGCTTATGTGCCCCATCTTTCCACAATTCCAGCATTGTGGCTTCCTACCATTTCTGGATTTGGATCTACCTTTCCCCTTAGACTTGGATCTTGATCTGCCTTTCTTGCTCTTCTCTTTCTGCCTTCCCCTGCTCTCAAAACTTAAAGCATTCCCAGATGTCTCTTCTGTGCTTTTCCTGCATATTTCCTCATTCAAGATAACACTAACAACATCCTCTACTTTCAAAATATTTGATGCAGATGCAGTATTACTTACTGCCATTACTAAGCCATGCCAGCTTTCAGGCAAAGAACATAATATTAAAAGAGCTTTTATTTCATCATCAAATACTATATTCACTGAACTTAATTGATTCACAATTCCCTTGAAATCATTCAGATGAGTAGAAATAGATCCACCTTCATTCATATGCAAATTAAATAACTGCTTCATAAGATATACCTTATTAAAAGCTGAGGGTTTTTCATACAAATTTGCTAACGTAGTCATCAACTCTACCGTAGACTTTGCCTGTGATAAATTGGATATCACAGTGGATGCTAGACTCAGTCTTATAGACCCTAGAGCCTTTCTGTCAAGAACTTCCCATTCTTCATCCTCCATGTCTTTGGGCTTCTTTGCAACCCCACCTAATGGTAAGTAGAGATCTTTCTGATACAGATAATCCTCTATCTGCATTCTCCAATGTTGGTAATTTTTGCCATTGAACTTTTCCATTCTCAATTTAATTTCATCTACCATTGCTTCTCCCACTCAAACATAAATCCTTGCAGAAACTCCTGTGAGAACCTATAATCAATACACACTACATAGATCTGAACCACCTGTTAGTGAACCTGAGCTCTGATACCACTTGATGGATATCAAGCTCTGAACCTACAACCAAGGCTCTGATACCACTTGTTGGGGATCAACCAATAATAGATTACAATTGTGAAAGCAATAAACATGGAAATAAATCAGATTGATAAGTAATTAGAATGAGATAATAGCAAGAACAAGAGATACAAGAAACCACCCTAAAAACTTGTATTAACAAACTCTTTACAAAAGGAATACAACCAAAGAAAACTTGTTTCTTCCACACCTCTCCTAGATGTATAGATCTCTCAATAGATCTCTATTCCTCAAGAGTTCTCTCTCTCAAGAACAATCAACTCCAACAAGCATGGATTGATTCAATTCTATACTATTCTTCACACACCAATGAATTACTACAATAATTCACAATAACTACTACAAATACAATAAGCTAGGAAGATTTAATTCTACATATAGAATTAGGAGACTTGAGCATGCACTTCCAACAAATAGTTAAGCCACTTGAACAAGGGCTCTAAAAATAGTATTGCTAATAATAGAGACGCGAGCTTGAGACTACAACTCAAACTCATCATGCAAACACTCGCTTTTGTCCACAAAAATAGCTCTCTGGACACGCAGGTAACCGACATTAGTTCCTGCTGCTTGTCTATGACCGCCGTCGGCCAATCCTCTGCTGACGTCGGCATCTCTGCAACTGCACCTTGCCGATGTCGGTCTCTCCTAACCGACACCGGTGTCTGTGTAGACCCAAATCTGCTAATGTATGCTCCTTGGTGAAGCTTTTAGCTCCACACCCTAACATTTAGTTCTCATACTAGCATCATAGTATCTTGGAGTACATCCTTCTATTGTTTGGCATCAGGTTATTTCCTTGCCCGATGTTTTTCATGTTACACCTTCTTAATAGGAGTAGATGTAAACTAAGATTTTCCTCTATTATGCATGGTGATATTCACCTTTTGAGAGATTGGGGTGCTTGAGCATGGGCACCAATGTGGTTTCTCAATGTAAATCATACATGTACCTTTTTCATTTCTCTCCTTAGTGATGGCTGTGTATGAATCAGGGTATTCTTCCAACCGATGGTCATTTTTACAAAAGTACATGTTGGGTACACTAAACAATCTTGTTGATAGTGGTCTAATGATCCATAATTATAACATGTTCTTGGTGGGAAATGGCCACCTCCTTATCTTCATCTATGATATCCACCATTATCTTTATTATTAGACATAGATGTTTGGCATGTACCATGTGCATATGATTTATAGATATCACTAATTAGCCAATAATAATTTATGTCATGCATATAGGAATTATTTCAATATTCAAGAACCTTTGATTTTGTCTGTCATTAAAAGAGAAGAAAAGAGCATATATTATGCTCTTCATGGAAAATTTCACATAATTAATTTAGTACAATGTGGATATTTTTACATGGGCAATTACTTTGGTTATGAACTTAAGACTTGTAATTAATACACCAAATACCATTATGAGTGTTGTATACATTATTTGTAGTTATTTTTTCAAGCTACAATGCCTTTAAAGCTATTTGGGATTCCATGAAAGGACTAATCTCAATTTTAATACTACAAATAGCTTCAACATGAAGGGTGGCTTCTAGAGCTTCATGTGGGATAGTAAAGGTCTTCTAGGATGATGTTCATCAAAAGGAAAGTAACAAACTTCTAATGAACCATTTTACATGATAAGTATCATTGATTTCAAATGGTATATTTGACATAAATTTTTTCGAATGTGCATCGTATTCACTCTTGATTTATGTCTTTCAATGTGATAATACTTTATTGTTCAAATTTAGGAATGTCAAATTCCTGAAGGAATGTTGTTTTGAGTTGATCATAGTCAATTACTACTTGTTGATGGTTGAAATTTTTATACCACTTATGTGATATCTCCAAAAGTGTATTCATAAATTGTGTGGCCTTTTTATAAAAATAAGTGATGCCTTGTACCCTCAAATTAAGCTCACACTTATGGACATGTTTTGTAGCATTTTCCAAGCCTTGATATTGAGGTAGTTGAAGCATCATTTCATAGTATACTATTGGAAAGTGAGGTGATTGTGTTGGTGGTTGTTGAAAAACCCCAAATTTTATCCTTTGAGGGGGAAGTCCATCAATTATTCCTATGCCACCTCCTATCCTACCTCTAACAATAATGCCCATGCTGTGGGGCATGATAGCTAGTTGATTAATAAGATTTGAGCTTGTACTGTATCCACTATTGATGTAGAAGCATCACTACCTCCTTTTAAAAATTAGTCCATTTTTGTGTTTGGAGTCTTTAGGGAGTCATTACAGTCCTTCTAGGTTGATTAGGATCCTTATTATGTCTTTCAAATTTGAATTGTGGCTTAGGAAGGATTTTCCCACCAAATTCATAATTTGAATTTTTAAATTTCATTTCTAGTGTAAGGGATCCACATCTTGTGTCAAGAGGTATAAATTTGTGTTAAAATAAGGGGTTAACAATTCCCACATGACTCACATGATGAGTCATTAAGTGGTTATGATAGAAGTTATTAGTTTTGGTACTTCTCCAACATACCAAAGTAGTTAAAAAGTTAGTTATGGTGTTTTTGGAGTCTTTTTTAATAGATAGGTGTTGATGTATGAATAATTAATTGTATGAGAGTAGGTGGAGGGGTTGGAATATTAATAAATATTGTAAATAACCTCAATAATATGAATGTATATTACTTTTTTTGAAAGAGATTATGTTTATGAAACAATATAGAAAGAGTAAATCAGTAAATGAATAAAATAATTGATTAGAGGAATGTTTGATTGGTAAGTTAAAATATGATATTTAATGGTGATATATAATTTTTTTTATTGAGTGTCATTTTATTTTAAATGATCAATGTTACAAGCCCTGAAGTATATTCAATACAAGTTTTGTGTTGATTGACAAGTTGTTGATACATGGTATTGAGCACATACATTTCTTAGAGAAGGATATAATGTAGTGGAACCATTCGGTGATAATAATTATTTAAATTTTATCATTATTATTGAGAACATTTATGCATTTGAATACATATTTCAATAACCATGCACCAGGACTATTGACAACTAACTGTGTTTCCACACACATCCAAGGCAATATCTTATGATGATTCTTGAACAGGATTAACAAAAGATATTAAACATTTGTAAAGGTGTAATGGATATATTTATATACTGATAATTCATCTAATAGGTAATAAACCTTGTTAATAACCTTATATTATTATTTTGTCTATTTATATTGTTTTATTAGTTGTGCATAATGATCACATATGGTGTAGAAGATGTGAACAGTGGTCTTAGATGAAGAAAGCAATGAATTTAAAAGTCATTGGGTGGTGGAACCAAGCTCATAAAATAATAAAAGTCTTGAAAATAATAAAATTAATCTTAAAAAATAATTTAATATCTTCTCGGGTGCAGATAATTTGCTTGAAAACAACACAATTAAGCCATTTCATGAGATAAAATTAGAAAATTGGTATTGGAGTTAGTTTTTATTGATTATAGAAGGTGTTAAATGATTAAAAAGACCTTAATAACAATTCAAAGTCATTTTAAATCCTATAAAACATTTGGAAAATAATTTTCATTCCTCTTGGACTCTCACATGGCATGTAAACCCTAGAACTAGGGTTTTGCTAATAACAAAAGAATCCACTAGTGAAACTCTCTAAATTTTGGTATTTGTAAAGCCCTAAATGAACTTAAATATATATTTTAAGTTTTTTATGTTATTTAGTATTGTTCCATACCATTTTTGAGAGGTTGTATACAAACAGGGTTTACAAGCACTAATAGGCCTAAATAGGGACCTATTTGGAGTTTGAAAAGTGACTAAGTCATTGAGTTGAGACCCTAAAATTTGTGAAGGGGAAGATTAAAATAAAGGTTATCTAAAACCATAACTATTTTTTCATAAATGTATAATACAAAACCGTACTATCTATAAATGCTTAAAAAAGGCTACTAACTTGTGAACCAAGATCTGCAAGGTTAGTGTGAAGAATAGATAGAGTTGTATAGGAGATGAATGAAAGAATTGAAAGGTGTGTAGTCTTAATAAAGAGGACTAAAATAATTATAATAAAATTTATATTATTTTAATAACTACATAAGGTTATAAGGAATATGGAGTTTATTTTAAATCCTATTGTATTATGTCACAAAGACTAGTATGATAGATATCATGAAAGAAGGAGTGAGTCAATGCATTGAGAGAGATGTAAGAATGAAGGTTGAAAAAAAAAATGGCTTTAAGATAGTGAGTGAGGATCTTAGAATATAAAACCAATATGTAAGATATTTCAAAGGTGTTTTGACCTTAAGATAATATAAGATAGTGATATTGAACCAAATTAGGGAATTGATAACATGAGTTGTGTGGAAAAGTGTATGTTATAGGTGTAAGATCTATGAAAGGGTAGAGTTAAAGGTTTTATCTACATCAATTATGAATTCTAGGTCTACCAAGCATTCCAAGTTGATCCATGAAATTCCTTTGAATAGGAAAACAAAGTGTTAATTCCATATGAGTTATAATTGGCTTAGCTATAATTTCCCTTATAAGATCAGTTTTTGATTCCACACTATCTATTTTCCAATTATGTATATGTAATTTGTCTAATTCAAAAGCATGAGCATGCACTATGGTTGGGGAACTTGGTTGGTTCAAACTAGGTTTTTTAATTTCTTCTATCTAGTTAGTTTCTCCTTTATATGATAAAAGTGGCATGGGGCATGGTTCAAAATTGATGGAGTCCTCTTTGTGTGCTTTTGCTTCCCTAAAGATCCTAACAACATTTCTCGAGTTCTCTCGATCCCTTCCTATGTCACTCCCTCCTATGATCCTCTATCGAGCTTCATCATATTTTTTCTTTTGTAATGCCTATTGACTAGTTACCATTCCAAACCTAAAATATTATAACAACACTTATTTATTCCCCTTATAATTGTGTGGCTAATGCAAGGATGGATTTAGTTCTCCAATGGAAAAGTTTCAAGTCCACAATCAATAAAAATCTTCTTGACTTCTAGTGGAAAATGTCTGATATATTGACCATGTGGTTCTATAAAGAACTAAAATTTAACTTCTTTAGGACAAGAGTAAGTGGTTACTGCATACTCTAAAATGTAGTTATTAAACACTCCTCTCCACTAGATATTAACAGATCATGTCTACAATGTTATTAGTTGTGCTAAATATATTTATCATTCTAACATCCAAGACTGTCTTCTCCCACATTCCATGATCGACCTTTAGCATAATAAGATAAAAAATGCAGGGATTTCAACAAAAAAGTTTCATATAATGCACTGTAATTTTTTTATTCCACTCACTGATGAGAAAAAATAATTGGTTCAAGATAAGGCATCAAAAAATTATGCTCGACCCAACTAGTCCATTATTCAATACCTTCAAGGGTGATACATTCAAGCATAGTCCATTACTATGCATCAAGTGCTATGTATCCCAGTAATGGAACCAAAATGTTAGGTTTTTAATATTTAATACCATTTCAAGTGCTGAAATGTAGCCCCAACAAGCTAGTATGCTAGTCCTTCATGCAAGACTGTGCTCTTACGTGCTCACCTAAATCACACAGTAAGAGAATGGTTCCTATAGGTTATTTTTCATAGTAACATATTAGTCATATACTTGAGTTCAAAATTATATCTAATTATAAGTTACACAGAAAAATAAATACACTACTTTGGTCCTTGTCTCATTAATCTCAACAACCATAATTAAATAGATAAATGCCATGGAATTTAGAGATTATTACTCAAATTATAAAAATAAAAGTTGAATAAATATCATAATAAGTTACACCTACAAGTACTCAATACAAGCCTACCAACATATCCATAACTATCAATTAATTGGAACATAAACATAAGAATTATTTTAATATTTGTAACTCTATATTATATTTCAATAAAATGATACCCAACATCCATCACTTTACAATGATTTCATATAAGGGTATTGATACTTGTTTTTCCCTGACCAAGTAGTTACATAATAAATTATATGAGTGAATGAACAAGAAACTCTTTATGGACTGAGAGTCATAATAGTGTATCAACTATTTTCTCCTAAAGACCCAAGCCTTTGCGACCCCTATATATTTGTTCTATGATATATCCTTGTTTCCATGTGTTTACCTCTTTGTGGGCTAGTACAAAACTCATGATGGATAAAGTCTAGATTTCCCTTGAGAATCATTCCTTAACTATCTTTTACTCACCATGCTCTCCCCAAGTCTTTTGTTGCTATTTTGAGTCATATATTCTTGGGTTCCTTGTAGTTATATCTCATCTTTGATTGGGTCTTCTCATGCTGGTGATTTTGTACCCTTATCTTTTTTTACCTTGCTAGTTATGCACCAATCTAGTTCCATGCTATAGTCTTTATGCTCTATGATCCTCTGATGCCATGTTGGTTCTACACCAAAATTATAAAATACTTAGTAAAGATTTGGGTTCCAACATATATATATATATATATATATATATATATATAGAGAATTAATTTTTATTTTTCATCTTTAAGAGTTATGACTTTATAAATATTTGACAACTCAACCAATATAAAATGATCTAATAAATAGGTGATTCAACATAGAAATAAATAAAGCACTTATGGATGCAATTTAAGAAATATAATGATCCAACTCAAAACTATTTCAACTATAAACACTAAAATTTAAACAATAAATGCTTGACAATGCTTATCCTTGACATCTTTACCTTGCTTGGCTAACTCACCATTTTCATAACCAATTATTTATATGAAAGCCTTCAAAGTATTACAATTATCGAGACATATTCTATACTTTCATAATTTATTCCTATCTATCCCTAATCAACAGACATTTCATTATCATTCTAATTTTATTAGAATCTATCCATTCTGGACAAGTGTGTACTAAGTAGAAATGAACACACTATGCATCTATCCACTAGTGTGGATGTTTCATGTGCTCTAACCACTAGTTTTTGAAAATGGTATAGTTCTTAAAGGATTTCCCATGTGTGATAATAGGTTAGTTATCATAAACAATTCAAATATTCTTTTAAATAAGAGCATATAAAGTGTCTCACTTGAAAACCCTTGTTACTCTATCTAGAACAATCTTATAAAAGGAAATTTCAAAGCATCCATGTATTTAGAAAAGAGCCTTACTATAATTTTGTTATAGAAATTTAATCATTGGCCAAGTTAATATTGTTTCTTGTAGGTTGAGGATATTCTTCTATCAAGTATTCTAATTAAATATTTCTAGGTTCATGCATATGAACTTCCCTATAGGGATAACTACATAGGCCTAAGATTCATTTAAATTATGTAAGCAAAACTTAGTTAACAACAGGTTTTCTGAGGATAGCTCAACCATATCCCATTCCTCACTCCCCCTATGCTTTTGACCTTGTTTATGTGCTTGTGTAGGATAGGATTTTGATTTTGTTGGTGATCCATATATCCAAATAGGCTTTGCACATAATTATATGGTATTCAAACAAAGTTAGACCAATTTCTTTTTGTAGATCTAGCACACAATCAACACAAACAAAGTCACACTAGTTGACAATGATGTACTATGATTCTATTTAACTACTATGCAAATATCCCAAAATATAGTGAGGCACTATTTTAAATTAACACTATGTTTTCAAGTTCTTATAATTCATTTCAGTCAGTCATAATCAATGAGTGAATATCATGGTTTGAATAAATCAGTTTGTAAGGACATCTCTCTAACCCTAACTTGAGCTTCTATTTTTAGCAATTTATAACTTCTGTAAATTTTGCATATCATTGTATTTTTACATTAGGTTGTCTTATTTATGTTCCTAGATCAGATTTAATGTTTAATTTAATAAATAGTTAATTTCCTTTCACAATTAATTCTAAAGGTAAACATTTTGGTGAACCTATATTTTATTTTGAACACTACTTATTGCTTTCTACTTTTTGTCATAGGGTTTCATGCACATTTTTGTAAGTCCTATAACTGAGTAGAAACCTTTAATTTTTGGATATAAATTTAACACTATATGTCAATAAATCCTTGACCTTGGATTAAACTGATATTGAGGACATTGCCTTACAACTTAAGATACAAATATGACCTTGAAATTATTCCCTCAACCTCAAGTTGGATTTGGCTTGTCTCTTATACATAAAATATTTATAACATTTCTTGTACTAATTATTTTTGGCTTAAGGTTTCGATTTAATTCTATAAACTCACAAGACTAAAAATAATACAATCCACCACCTTGGATATTATTCATAACATAAAAATTTAGTTTTTTCAACTGTAGAGTACTCTGACCCTGAAAACATTTTTCTTATCACCTCAATTAAATACCAACATAGAGGATCTGTCTTTCGATTTCAAGTTGAATTTTATTATTTTCCCTTCTAAAAGTATTTTTCCTCAATTTTTTGTCTAGATTACCCTTTTCTCCTTCATTTTTGCTCAGATTATCTTCTTATCTAAACAACCTTTCTTATTTAATTTTTATATTCATCATGGGCATAACATATACATGTTTTTCTCCTTTAATACAGAGAATCATACAATTTCTTGTTGCATCTAATGTTCCTTTTCAATATGTTATTAACTATGTCTTTTAATGGATTCCATACAAAGTAATTAAAGAAGCTCCTTATCATGCTTCAACTCTTTCTCTTAATCTAAATGCTTGTTTTACCTCATCTTTTCATCCAGTTCCACCTACTATTTTTATCCAATATTCAATGACTTAGGAATAAGAGAAGGCCTATGTCATTCAGTATCATCTCAAGATGCCTTAGACCACCCATCATCATCTGAATGGGCACATAATGGACCTTATTTTTGACCTTGATACTAAAACCAACCATGTTTAAATTTGATATTTTGCTAGAGTACATTAAAAAAAATTATTCATTTCTTTATATTTCTCGAGATGAGATCAATGCTTCTCTACTCCTCTTGAAAGCCAAGCTATCTAATATTGAGAAAACTATTTCTCATGTTAGTCATTCCTTAGATTCTAGTACCTAGTTACATAACCCTTTGGCTCCTCAAATTGCACCCTATCCTCTCTTAATTGGTTTTGTGGCTCAAAAACTTCCCCTTTATGAAGATAAAGGTGACCCTAAATAAAATTTGTGTGCTTTCCATGTATCTTATATATGTCATGTCCCCTTTCTAGAAAATTAATTTATTAATAATATTAGTCCATTATTATTTTCCCTTGGACTAATATATTTATTAAGGGAAAATATGTTATTTAATATTTCAATCATTATCCCATAAATCAAGGATTTATTATTTTTGGGAGAAATTACATCTTAAATATTATTATTTTATTACACAAGTAAAGCATGGGGTTTCATGAGGTGTAATTGTAACTCCCAAGAGTGAAATTAGAAATATTATATGATAATTTATAACAATTTATCATTTTGAAGTGATAGAGATGGTAAATTCTATGACAAGTTGTCATTAACTATCTTTAGCTGGTAGTTATGGGAATGATCTAGACCAAAGTAGGGCATGGATTTATAGGTGAAGTCAATGAAGAGTTTATAAGGGAAATTACTAAGTGGGGCATTGATTTTTAGGAGATAATATTGATGGGGGCTCTAAGGAAAATTTCTATTTTATAAGTGAGTTAAATTTGGGAAAGTTGGGAGTAAAAACAAAGAAGGAAAAAACAAGATCTAAGTGAATTATGGTGTTAGCAATAAAATGGTAAATGTAAAACTATTTATATGTACAAGAACATAATATGGTAATTATAGTTGTATTATATTTGTGGGTTATTAGGAGTTATTATAAGAATCTCCATGTTGGTTAGGATTCCACCAAATGTGACATCGAGATCTATTTTCAACATGGTAAATCCAAAAGTTACAACTATAAGAAATAATACCTATAAGTATTTTTAATTAATGCAATAAAAGGGTTGATGATTATGTTAATTAATTTTGAGAAGTTTTTAAAGTTATGTCAAGGTCAAGGTTGATGTCATTTTATGTCAAGGTTGATCCGGGAAATAATTTAGGCAATAATTCAAGTGACGGTTCCATCCCAATTGATGATGGAACTTCTGGGAGCCATAACTTTTGCACCGTAGCTCCAATTAACTCACCATTTGAACTGTTAGAAATATAAGAATGAGGATAACATGGTGAGATGGCATGGAGATTTTTATCATGGATTTTGACCCCTAAATACCCAATGGAAGTGCCCCAATTTTCAATTTTAGTAGTGCAATCTAAAAATAGTAAGTTTCTAAAAATAGTAATTCCTTGAATTATATATTGTTTTAAATCATGGAAGTTGAACCACTTGATCTCCATATAGATTTGTGACCTTCCACACCCTCCCCCTACTTTAAAAATGTGTATAAATGAATATGTAACCTGAAATGGAAATCAGACATCTCTTCCCAAAGATAAACATATAGTTGTATTGCGATCCTGAGTAATAAAATATCTCTTCTCAGAGAATTCATTGTTACTATGTTATTTTTGTGTTCTTGAAAATATTTCTCAACCAAAACTTATATGTTTTAGATCAAAGGTGCATCTGGTAAAGATGCATGGTGAGTGGTTAATGAGATATAAACCATGTGACATGAGAGAATTTGAAGGCAACTTGATTTATTTATATTGAGAGAGAATTTAAAGGAAAAATAATGATTATTATGAGTTAAATGTCATGATTAAGGTCATATTGATGACTTTTAATGTGGTCACAAATAGGTTTGATGATCAGGTCAAGGTAAGCATGTTTTGAGTACTAGGTGTCTTGAGAAGCCTAGTCATATCATAAACATGAAGAGGTGTGTACAGATGTATGATAATATATAAGGATCATGAAAGGATTGAGATAAATGTTTAGACTAATAAAATATTTTTTCAAGATCAGGTGATAGAGTTATCAAGTCTTTGAACCTAGCAAGAGACTTACGAAGGCTTGTGCATAGGATGCCTAGTCTTCTGTATGAAGAAGCATGGTATCCCAGTGAGATGAATTCATATAGGAATAATATGATGTTTAAGGATTATTTATCATGTATATTAATCATTGGATCACTTAGGATAACTTCAAAGTAAGTCTATAGGGGTAGAACCTAAACATCTAGCTTGTAACTATACTAGTTTTAGACCCTACCTAACCTAATGAGGTGTCATGAGGTATTGCCAAGGCCTATTAAGGATGAAAAGTAGTATTATATCATGTGATAAGTTTATTTAGAATGTGTTTGAGGTAGATAGTGCATGGATAGTGGTTATAAGGTTTGTATCAAGGCCTAATGTGACTTACAAGTCAAAATCCTAGAGAGCAAAGAGAGAGATGGTGACTAGATGGGATATAAGGATCAGTTTCCAAGGAAATTATGATTATGTATGAATTAACATAGGTATTTCATGTTTTTTTAATTATGTTGATCAAGTATGAGGTCAAAATTTTCATGAAAAGGCATAGAAAGTGTTTTGAGGTTTCTTATGTGCATAAAATGAAGGATTCTCAACCTGAGAAGAAATTTCAAGTAATCTTTGGCATGTGTAACCTATGAATGGGAAAATAATATATTCATGGTATATGGGGAATGGTACTATATCAAATTTACAAGCATTGTTTTTTGGAATAAGGTTCTAATATTTAGGAACAATAGTTAATACCAGAGAGTGTTAACCCTCTCTAAAACCCTAACATTGATCCAATGAGAAAGATATTAATATAAAAAACCTATAACACTTTAGAATGGATATTTAAGCTATTTTATGTTGTATCAACTCTCCCAATCACCTCCATATGTGATTGGTTTGTTAGAGGAGTGAGTAGACCCTACAAGAAATACCTTATTTCTCGAAGATTTGTTGTAGCAGTCAAAGTTGATAAATGAATGAAGGTTAAAGCTTGAGAATTATATTTAATTTTAATGGTGTTTTATGGATAGGTTACATTGATAAAGTGATCTAAATTTGTCATACAATTTAACCTATTACTAAAAGGCCTAATAGTGTAGACAATCAGAAAACTAGGCAAAAGTAAGAAGTTGATTAGGGAAGTTTTATCATGGACTAGGGATGAATCCAAGTACATGGAAAAGTTTTTAAATAATTTTAATACATTTTAATTTTGGATATATTCTTTGGAGGTCAATCCATATTATGAAATTGTTTCTCATAAGTTGACCTATCTTGTGCAGATGAGACAGTGAAGGTGTAACGTTATAAGATTGGTCTACAAGACCAATATTATTACTTGACCATGGTATATTTCTATTCGATATTTAAATAATGATATCAGAGGATAATTAACATGCATCAAGAGTCTCTAACATTATTTTTATATGTGTTTAAGGTAATTATCACCATGACTATGTTTGAAGGTAAAATGATAGATCTGAGTAAGTAAGTGGGAGTGATGAGTTGGAGGCTCCCTGCCCTTAGCTAAAGGATCCAATGAATATGTTGTAGTTTTTTAGGAAATTAATATTATATTAATTATTTTAATAATATTATAAATCATTTAAATTTATTTAAATGGTAAAGCCAAAATGGGTTGACTAATTCAGGTTTGACTGTGTATTATAAAGACAAAAAATTGGTCTACAAGACCAATATTTAGAATTAGACCTTGAAATATTTATACTTGAGAGTGATTTATGTATGTAAAATAATATTTTTAAGGTTTAATAAGTGATATTAATTATTCTTTTAGGGATTTAATTTCAAGTCTTCATGATTGTGTTTTAAGGCTAGTTGGCAATTTTGAGTGAGTTACTTGTAGAGAAGGGTTTGAGTCTTTTTACCCTAAGTTATAGAGTCTAATACACATGGTGATGACCCTAATGTAGTTTATATTTTTTATGTATATTTTTTTTCCATTCTTTTTTGTAAAATTTGTGTTTGTGCTTCAATTGATCAAGATAGACTTTTTGGGTTTGCATAGGCCTAATATGAACAATATTAATGATGTGTTCCAAGTAGTGGTTTGAGATAAAAAGTGTTTTGGAACCTAGATGATCTTAACAGGGGTTATATTGGGATGGAATATGATGTGTATATTCTATGTAAATTTTGTTAATGTTCTCTAAGAAGATCAAAGGGTAATGTGTGCTAAGTAGGCATAAAGGGATTAAGTCTCTATGAGAATTAAAAGAGATATAAGGCATATTTGAGAAAGGTTAGGACTAAAGGGACTCAAATAACATTTGATATATGTATATTATATGTCCTAATATTAATTTCAAGGTATATATAAGAATGGTAAAGGTCTTTGGCTGACTAAGAAGGATTTGAATAAGAAAGACTTGTATATATACTAGGCAATTTTAGGCCTATAAGTATAAATAGGAGAGTAAGTGAACAAGCTAATATTTTGTAGAGAAAAAAATAGGTCCTATATAAAATAAAAAAAGGATATATTATTAGTGATAAAAATTTTATATAAGTTCTATGTGTGAGGATCAAGGTCATATGACCTAATCAAGTTAAGAAGAGGTATAGTTGAGTGAAGAAGGCTAGAGGCCAGCTTGAGAGGGATTGAAGTGTTTGAAGAGATACAAAATGAAATAATCACCTATTATATGATAAAAATAGTTTTATAAATGTGAAAAAGTGTTTTATGTGGCTGAGTTAGTGTTGAGTCATCTAGGGGGTTAGTGCCTCTTTGCAAGTGGGTGCTTGCTAAAGCCTAGCTGAGTTGATGCTTAGCTAGTTGAGGTTGGTAATCCATGTGAAGTTGGTGCTTCAGTAAGGTTGGTTTTTTATTATATGAATTATTCAATTTACATAATTACTATTTTTTATTTCACTTGATGTTTTCCACATATATATCATGTTCATGTGTTTCATGCTCTTATGGATTGGTGCTTATGCTTGCTAAGATGTACATGCTTGTCTAAATGATCTGTGATTTATTAAGTAATGTTGTACAAGAAATTTTTAAATGCTGATCCCCCCTATCTTAGTCATTTTTATTCTAAAATTTGGTATCAGATCTTGGTATTTTGAAATAGGTCTAAGAACCTAAAGGAGATCCTAAAAGCAAGGAAGGCTAGTTAATAAGCTCATGGTGATTTATCTACCAATAAGAATCTATTGTTTAATATATATAAATATGACTATTTAAATTTCAAGATGAAGATATATTTGATGTCACAAGACATGATATTTAGTATTCAATTATGGATGGTTATATTACACATGTTATTCCAGCAACATATGCAACAGGTAAGAAGGCTAGTGAAAACAACTCCAAGGCAATGAATCCCATTCTCTGTGGCCTATAAAAAGTAGATATTATGAAGGTAATTCATTGTGCATCAATTAAATATATATGGGATAAATTGAAGACCATCTATGAAGGAGACACCAAGGTGAAGATGGCCAAGTTATAGACCCATCAGAGATAGTTTGAAAGACTAAAGATGAATGAAGATGAAATAATTACATATTAACTATTAAAGGTTGATGAAGTTATCAATGTGATTAGAGGATTAGGTAAAGAAGTGAAAATATCTATAGTTTTTTAAAAAGTATTGAGATCATGAACTCCTAAATTTGACTCTAAGGTGTCTATAATAAAAGAGATGCAAGATTTGGATAAGATAGAAATGGATGGACTTTATGGAATTTTCACTACATCTGAGATGAGAACTAACAAAGAAAGACCTCCTAGGAAGGAAGTAGCCTTAAAAGTTTATAATAAGTCAAAATTCAAGAAGTTCAAGGATGAGGAATGATTAAATGTTTTTGATGATCAACCGATAGCCATGTTTGTAAGGAAGTTAAGGTTTGGATATGGTAAGTACAAATGTAAGTTGCCCTTCAAATGTTTCAACTATGGAAAGATTGGTCACTTTGCATCCATGTGTCCTAACAAGGATGAATTTGAGCATAATGAAGAATATGATGAAATTCAAGTAGATGACAAGAAGAACTATAATCTCGATAACAAAAAGAAAGAGTTCAAGAAGTATGAAGGCAAAAAATGAACCTTCAAGAACAAAAAAAGTTTCTATATTAAATAAGACAAATCTTTTGATTTAAGTGACTCATGGGCATTTGATAGTGTTGATGGTAGTCATGAACCTGAACATGACAATAATGAAACCTTACTTATGACCATAAAATTAGACAATAAGGGTTGTTCAAGTGGGAAAGGCATTATAGTTTATGCGAAATTAGATGAAAAAGAAGCTAAAGTAGATGTTGAGGCAAAATTGATAAGTGACACAGAGGAATTAAAGTTTAAAAGGAAAAAGAATCACAAACTAAGATCATTTTTTAAGGACTATGAGGATCAGATTAGCTTATTTGAGGAAAGGCTAAGTAACACTTCTAAGGAGTATGATGAGAGAATCAATCAAGTTGAGCCATAAATGGAGGTAGTCAATGCAAGCCTAGAGGCTATAGAGGAATATTGCATCAGGTATGAAACTGAAATAGAATCCTTGAAATGTGAGTTAAATGAAACATATATCAAGGTGAAGACATTTATGAAGTTTGAAAAGAGCACTGAGGCTTTAGATGATATCTTGAGCAGTCAAAAGTATACAAGTGACAAAACATGTCTTGGTTTCAAAGAAGATTAAAAGGAGGCACCTCAATTCAAGGATAATATTGTTGAAGACAAGAAGGTCAACATGAAAATACCTATCAAATAGCCCAATGCTATAAGGTATGCCAACTCACTCAATGGTTACTATTTTATGTGAAATTAGTTTGGCAATAGAGCAAGAGAGTGCAAAAAATCCTCCAAGAATGGGTACTCATGGGACAATCAAAGGAGTCATAGATCACACTAGTCAAGAGTTATGTATAAGGTGGTTTTTTAAAGTTATCATGATGTAGGACACATTTCAAGATTCTATCCTAACAAGGTTAGAAGGTCATCAAGTCAAAATAGGAGGTTTGAAGCCTCTAGAGTGCTAGAGAGAAGAGAAATGAATGTATGGAGACCAAAGATAATGAAGATGAGCCAAGATCAATCTACAATCTTAATTGGACTTCTTGTTGTGATATTACATGCTTTAGATGTGAAATCAAGTTAGGAATACCTATTTTCATCCAATATTGATGATCATATGGTTGATGAAGAGATCAAGCCTATAGTGTTATTCAATCCCAAAATAATATTGAAGGACATTCAATCTTTTAAGAGCATGGACATCTGGGAATATCCTAAACTGGTGTTGTTTTAGTGACTTATGGAAAAGGGTGACTTAATTAGGCTTCATGAAGACACTCTTTAGGTGTAAAATCATGATAGATTCTTGGTTTGAGGGGGAACTATTTAGGTGATTAACTGAGATTGATTTATGTTGAGAAGTGGTTTTGTAATCTAAGTTCATTTGAAGAAGGTATGCATAGATTAAGTGGGAGCATGTTACTTCATATTCTATGTGTTGAGATCTTGTAGAAATAAGGTATGGTTCTATATGGATTTCCATGTAGGAACCTTTGTCATTAATGTCATATGAGGAGAAATTTCAAGAAGGGAGATTGATCAAACTAGGGGAGATGAAAGTGATTAGTTTGAAGAATGATTTCCCATCAATGACAAAGGGGGAGTTTATTAAGAAGTGTTGTCATTGATGTCAAGGTAAATGTTAATATCATTGATGTCAAGGTCAAATTTAATATCATTTATGTCAAGGTAAAATTTAATATCATTGATGCCAAGGTCAAGGTTGATTTAATTTTGTCAAGATGCATTTGGTAAAGATGCATGGTGAGTGGTCAGTGAGATATGCACCATGTGACATGAGAGAATTTGAAGGCAACCTAATGTATTTATATTGAGATAGAATTTGAAGGAAACCTAATTATTCTTTTTAAGTTAATTTCATAATTCAATTCATATTGATGATTGTCAATGTTGTCATAAAGTGTTTTGATGATCAGGTTAAGGTAAGCATGTTTTGAGTACTAGGTGTCTTGAGAAGCCTAGTCATAACAAGCATAGTCATATCATGAGCATGTGCATGATGAGCATGAAGAGGTGTGTATAGATGTATGATACTATCTAAGGATAATGAAAGGATTGTGAGTAAGGTGTAGAAGCATCAAAGAGTGTTTTAAGATCATGTGTCAAAGTTGTCAAGTCTTTGAACCTAGTAAGAGACTTGAGAAGGCTTGTACATAGGATGCCTAGTCTTGTGTATGAAGGAGCATGGATTCCAAATGAGATGTATGCAAAAAGGCATATTAATATGTTTTATAATGTTTTATCATGTATATAAATCATTGGATCACTCAAGATAACTTTAAGGTGACTCTACAGGGGTAGAACCTATAGAACTAGCATATAACTAGACTATTTCTAGATCCTACCTAACCTAATGAGGTGTCATGAGGTATTTCCAAGTCCTATGAAGGATAAAAAGTAATATTATATAATGTGAGACATTTATTGGGCATGTGAGTGAGGTGGAGAGTGCATGAATAGTGTATGAAATAAAAAATGCATCATGTCTATAAATCAATCCTAGCTCAGAGAAGATAGAGCATACCTACATTTCTGATTGGGAATACATTTGTTAAGCAGGAGCATGACTAAGATGGGGATCCACTAGACCTAATTATGGGATCACTTATTAAATACAATATTCTAAGGAGCGTTCTAAATCCTCCAAACTAGCACAATCATGCAATAACCCTAAGGGGGTCCTAGGTTTTGATATTTCACTTATTCTAATAACAAAAAAGTAAATCTAATCTAGTGCTCACCAAAGCTTGTGGCATAAAAGTGGGGGTTATAAATTAAAAAACTAAACTAAACATGCATAAAAGACATATAATCACATCAATGTATACAAAATCCTAATTCATGAAATAAAAGCACAACTACATTATATATCTACTATTACAAAGGAGAAATAAAGTTATAAATACTTATCTTTGAAGATGAACCTATCGAGCCTCAATCTCTCCCTTGGCCAAGGTGCTTTAAAATATATTATTTTGGTATGTAAGGATAAAAAATACAAATCAAATCTAGGATACACAACCTATCTATGCATCAAAAAGACTTCTCTACAAGACAAGATCCATATCTCCAAAGATAGTATGGAACCCTAAGATTTATTCATCAAGTAGAATGGTCGATAAGTAGATGTTAATTTACAATTCATCTTCTTCAATTATATATATTTAAATGGTTGGAAATGAACTTATATATATAGGTGGATCTTACCCTAAATCCTTTTGAATATGCCAGCTATACAGGGTTGACCCAATTGACCTTGTATATTTTTGGGAGATAATTCACTAGGTCTTAAGCTATGTCAGCCAAAGGGATAATAAGCTCCAAAGTGAAAAATACCCAAAAATAGTATAGGGTTGACACAATAGACCCTATACAGTAATTAGAGGTTGAAAACTATACAGGGTTGACCCAATTGACCTAGTATAACTAACTCTCAAAAGGTGGATGAGGCAAGGAACAAGAGGATAAATATGTGATAAATGATTAGAATGGGTACAACTAATAAGAATAAGTGCAGGGTAAATGGTTTTATGAAAAAAGTGTGTAGATGAAAAGTATAAAAAGGTAAAATAATCTTATGAAGCATCAATGGTCTACCCACCCCTTTCCCAGTGCACCCCTTAAGGCATGCACTCAAAAAGATTGAGACTTGATGGGTTCTTGCAAGATACAAAGTATAAGTAATAAATAAAAGTTTGAAAATATTATGTGTATACATATGCCCCACTTGAATCTCATCACGTGTTACATGAGTATAACATGGGATGGTGCTTTGGGAAATAGAACATGATAACACATAATGCTAAGGTTAAAAAAAGTTGTTTTTTTAAAGCATAAAAATACTAAACGTAAATGACTAAAAGGGAAAATAACTAAAAATTAAATGACTAAAATGGAAAATAAATAAAAAGTAAATGCGATACGTACTTTGAATTACCTTTATCATTAGATGGTTGACTATTATGTTGTTAGTTTTGATTGTGTAGAGTGGAAAGACTACTTTGAACAAACTCAAGAATACAAAATGAAAGAGAAAAAATAAATAAATGCAAGAAATCCAAGATAATTGGTGATATGAAGATGGTATGTACTTGTAAATTTAGTAAGTTGGGGTGATAAGTGCTATGTTAGACCAAATGACCAAGTCAAACACAAGAGTAAATTGGGTAACCAAAAATCCAAGGCTACTAAAGACCAAAATACCTAAATAAGTAAACCTTAATTAAGAAAGGCAAACTAACCAAGACAAACCAAGGATACATGTCAAAAAAAATATGTTAATCAAAAATGTAAAATCAGAAATAAAATGGTAAAATAACATTGATGAATGAGCAGTAACAATCCTTATCTCACTCAACAATGGAAAAAGGTGCATAAAAAGGGAATATAACATTGTCGAGTGAGAAGTAGCAATCCAACCTCACTCAACAATGGAGAAATGGTACGAACTCAGGTGTCCATAATAGCAAGATAGTTCAAAAAATGATAAATGGTAAAAGGAAATTAAGACAAGTCTAAAAATGTAAAATCATGATGAAAGATAAAAAGTAATCCATAGTTGCTCAAACATGTTGTTTCGCTCTAAGGATAAATAAAGCTGAAACAAAGTAGTGCTAGCATGTTTTTAAGAGATGAAGAAGAAGGAATTAAAGAAGAAGATAAAATAGATTTGAAATCACAATTTGTCTATCAAAAGGGGAAATGAAATGGATGGAGGGGAGAATGAAGAAAAAACCATGGTAGAGTAACTCTTTATCTATGTCAAGACACACAAATTAGGTTTGTCAAAACAAGAGGACTTTCGACCTTAATGACTTTGAATAACTTCTCTTAGCCACTCAATTCTTAGGTAAACAAATGTAGTACATAGATCATAATGTGAAGGCTATACATATGAAAATTAAAATGAACCGACCTTACCATAATGTATTCCCCATTCTTCAGGACCCCTTATAGATCCATCAATCTACTACGAAGATTGGGTACTTGTGTGAGAAAGTAGGTATCACCATAGAATTTGTTGAATTATCCTATTCCAATCTACTAGCCTACCACACCCCAATGGACCTCAGCTCTATGTGAGGGCAACTATGGATTTTAAACTTTGAGATTTAGTATAGTGAATAGAGGTTGGAAAAATGTATAGGGTCGACCTAGTATAATAGATAGGGAAAATTAGAAAGCCTATAAAAGATTATGAATTAAAACAAGATAATTTTTGTAAGTAATTTGAAAATTAAAAATTGAAAGGAAATGAATAATCAATTGGATTAATTTTAGCCAATATTATAACGGTACACAACATAAAACCTTATACCAATGCTAGATAATGCATGCTTTTTTGATACAAAATATAATTGAGCAAAGAGTAAGCAATCAACTTGAAAATTAAAGAACTAGCTAAATGGTCAACCTAAATATTTATAAGATTATTAGGATATGTTTTTAAATGTGATGGGAACTTGGATATAATTAAGGAACTAGAAATCAATCTAAGGATAGTTTCAGGTAGTTTGGGTTGAAATGGATTTGTAGTGGTAATGATATAGGCTTTGTAGTAGGACCTACCTCCTCACTTCACACACCATAATGATAAGGGTATCATGTACTTATCTAGAATATACCATTAACGATAATTTAACTTGACCAAAACATCAAGTTGGTTTCCCCCTTGGTGATGAAATCTAAGTAAGTTGGCCTTGAGTAGTCAAATACTAAAATGCTTGTTTAGATTTTGTGATTTAGTCATGTGTGCATAAAATAAAAAATTGATGAAACTAAATGGTTAATTGAAAACCACTTAATTAAGTTATATGATCTATTCTAAGAATGAAATCAACAAGAAATGAAAGTGTGAGCCAATTACTAATATATATAGGTTAATTCCAACTTTAAAATAAGGTACAATGTCAATACAGTCGATAGTGTATGCATAAAATATAGAATAAAGGTGACAGGGTTGATCTTGTACTATGAAAGCAAGGTCTAAAAATGAATAGGGTTAGCATAGTTGACCTAGTTATCTAGATAGCAAATAGAATATAAAACTGGGTCAACAGGGTTGATCCAGTTTATTATACAAGGGAAATTTTAAAGACTACATAGTGTGAAAGAAAAAGATTGTTAAGAAAGAGATAAAAGGATAAAAAGGAACCTTCGTAGATCAAATATGTAGAGAAGGAAGATTGTTGTTAGATAACCTTATGGAATTCTTGAAAAACTTGATAATTGGGTTGATCAAGTTTTACAAGGACTTGTTACTGAGTAATCATAATGTACAAGATTGATTGGGTCAACCTAGTATGCTGAACAAGATATCTAAAAGTATAGAAATTATACTAGGGTAAATGGGTCAATCTAGTAGTCTGGACTTGAAGTCTAGAAAGATGAAAACTTGTATTGGGTCAAATTTGTTGATCTAGTAGCCTATACCTAAAAACATGTGCATAAAAATTAGAGCTGGGTCAATTTAGTCGACCTAGTATAGTAAGTATATGATCAAAATAATGATTAAAAGAATGAAATAGTGAAAAGATCTTGTAAGGGTTAGTCCACATCAAGCTTACTAGAATTTATGCAATCAAAAATGCATCATGTCTATAAATCAATCCTGGCTTGGAGAAGATAGAGCATACATACACTTTTAATCTGGAATACATTTATTAAGCAAGAGCATGACCAATATGGGGATCTTATAGACTTGATTAAGGGATAAATTATCATAATGCACTATGCTAAGGAGGGTTCCAAATCCTCTAAACTAACACAATCATGCAATAATACTAAGGGGGTCTTAGGTTTTGATATTTTACTTATTATAATAACAAGAAAGTAAATATAATCTAGTGCTCACCATGTTTGTGGCACAAAGTAGGTGTTAGAAATAAAATAAATTAAATCAAACATTAATAGAAGACATATACTTATGTAAATGTATACAAAATCTTAATACATGCAATATAATCACAACTTCATTATCTATATACTCTTACAAAGGAGAATTAAAGTTAGGAATACTTATCTTTGAATACTAACCCACCGAGCTTCAATCTCTCCCTTAGCCAAGGTGCTTTGCAAGATATTGTTATGGTATATAAGGATAAAAAAGAAAAATCATCTCTAAGCTATACAACTTATCTATGAATATAAAATACTTCTCCATAATACAAGATCCGTATCTCCAAATAAAGTATAAAAACCTAAGATTTATTCCTTAAGTAAAATGGTCAATAAGTAGATGTTCATTCACATTTACTCTTCTTCTCTTCTCTCTTTTCAAATGATTAAAAATGAACTTGTATATATAGATGGATCTTACCCTAAATACTTTAAAATATGTTCGCTGTATAAGGTCAACCATTTGACCTTATATGTTTTTGAGAGATAATTCACTAGGTCCCAAACTATGTCAACCAAAGGGATAACAAGCTCTTAAGTGAAAATAACCCAAAATTGTATAGGGTCAACTAGGTCAACCCCATAAAATTGACATATTTAGAAGGATTTAGGGTAATATCTACCTATATATACAAGTTCATTTCCAACCATTTGAGAAGAGAGAAGCAAAGAAGAATAAATGTGAACCAACATCTGCTTATTGACCATTCTACTTGAGGAATAAAGATTAGGGTTCTATACTATCTTTGGAGATATAGATATTGTCTTGTGGAGAAGTATTTTGGATGCATAGATAGGTTATGTATCTTAGAGATAATTTGTCTTTGTTATCCTTACATAACACAACAATATTTTGTGAAGCACCATGGCCAAGAGAAAGATTAAGGATCGATAGGTTCATCTTCAAAGGTAAGTATTCCTAAATTTATTTCTCCTTTGTAAGAGTAGACAGATAATGAAGTTGTGCTTCTCTTCCATGTATTAGGATTCCATATACATTGACATGAGTATATGTCTTCTATGCATATTTAGTTTAGTTTTTTTAATTTCTAATATCCACTTTATGCCATAAGCTTTGGTGAGCACTAGATTAGATTTAATTTCTTGTTATTATAATAAGTGAAACATCAAAACATAGGATCCCCTTAGGATTATTATATGATTATGTTATTATGGAGGCTTTGTAACCCTCTTTATCATAGTGTATTGTGATAAGTGATCCCTTAATCAGGTCTAGTAGATCTCCATCTGGGTCATGCTCCCACTTAATAAATGTATTACCAATTGGAAGTGTAGATATGCTCTATCTTATTAGATCTAGGACTGATCTATAGACATGATGCATTTTTTATTGCATATAAATAGTAGTGAGAAAGTCTCTTTCAAGGCCTAATATGACCTATAGGGTAAAATCCTAGAGAGTAAAGAGAGAGATGGTGGACAGATGGGATATCAAGATTAGTTTTGAAGGAAAGTATGAGTATATGTGAATTGACAGAGGTATGTCATGTTGTTTCAAGTGTGTTAATAAATTTTGAGGTCAAAATGTGCAATAAAAGGCATGGAAATTTATTTTTAAGTTTCTTGTGTGCACATAATGAAGGATTCTCAACCTAAGAAGAACTTTCAAGTACTCATTAGAACGTGTAACCTCAAGAACCTAAGATATTCATGGTAGATGGGGAAGGATACTAGATCAAATTCACAAGCATTAGTTTTTAGAATAAGGGGCTAAGATTAATGAATAATCATTAACACTGGAAATAGTGTTAACCCTCTCTAAAACCCTAAAATTAACTTGATGGGAAATATCTTTATCAAAATAGACCAAAATGGTTTGTAATGGATATGTAAGAGATTGGAGGTTGAATTTAACTCTCCTAGGAACCTCTAGGTGTGATTGGTTTGGTAGAGGAGTGATTGGATCCTATAAGAAAGGCATTGTTTCTCATATATTTGATATAGTAGTCAGTGTTAGAGGTAAAATCCCTAAAGAGGTGAATCATTAATGTAAGATATTTCAACTTCAATTCTAGTCCTTTCAAACCTTTATTAAATTACCAAAAGCATTCATAAAATATATAAGTCATTCATAAAAATGAACAATAGATAATGAAAAATCATACACACAACACAAGATCTACGTGGGAAACCCTCTTAGGGAGTAAAACCCACTCTCACACATGTAAATGCATGGACTACTTGTCATATAAGATGATAAAAAACATGAGACTGGTCAAGTCATTCTAACCAAAATTTAGTGAAACACCTATTCACAAAGAGAACCTACCCCTAAGATGATCAAGTCCTTCTGACCACCTTTTGGTCAATTCCTTCTAACTGGCTTTAGTGAAACACTTGTTTCATAAAGATAACCTACCCCTAAGATGATCAAGTCCTTTTAAACACCTTTTGGTTAAGTCATTCTAACCTAGATGTTTAGCACCCTCTCAACACCTATAAAATGAACATATCTTGATCACTAATTGACTACCAATCTAATGGAAATATAATGTATATCATAACTCTTCAACTCTGCACACTACATGATCCACACTCTAATCTGCCTCTCAAATCAACCACCAAGATCACACATCATCATATATACTTCATTCATCCTCAATCTTCAAGCCTACAAGATTACTATAATTGACATTAGAAATATAACCTATAGTTCATACACATAGTCATCAACCTGCTTTGCTCTACAACCCATCTACTAGGCACACACCCTTTCCTTCACTCTTCAACTCTCACATATACCTCTTCTCTTAAGTCTATTCAACAAGCCTAGAAACCATCACATTTGGTTTCACATTTTATAGATTATTCATGATTATTATGATCAAAACCTTTTTTATCATCCACAACACATGATTTCACCCTTAAGGAATCTAACATGGGTCACCTTTAAGCACAACCCACTTTCAAATAGGCCTAAATCACCTTTTAGGTCATATGAAGACCCATTAACCTCTTTGACATTTTTTTGAGAAAAATAAGAACATAAGAACACTTTAAAACACATGAACCCATGAAACACAATCTATAGGTCCTCGTTAAGTGATAAAAAACATCACAACACCCTTATGCTAAAGCTCAATTCACTCAAATTTTTTTTTATGCACACAACCACCATGAATGAACACATAGTCACCTTATAACCATTTATTAATACTAAATATGGATTGATAAAACCTCCAAAAAATATAAAAATCATTCTCATGGAGTCTACAACACCCTCTAATAGAAAGATCATCTTGAAACATCAAGAACAACTCTATTACCCTTCTCGGGTTACTTGCAGAGCATGAATGAACACATAGTAATCTTTGGAGATTAATTACTTTGACTGTAAAAAAATTTATACCTTAAAATGAATATCATAAAATGTGCCTTGAATTCCTCTAAAATTTTTATTTTTATTTCAACATCAAATTCTACATAGATCGAAAGTTATGTCTCAAAAACCAAGCTCTGGTCATTCCTTTGTTAAATTTAAATATTTAAATCCAAATGATCATAGTTAAACCTCAGTCACTTAGAACACATCTCATGCTATTCACTCAGCTAAAAAAACTCATACCATCGATATTCTTTATAAAAATCTCAAATTTTAACTCACAATGCTCCACTTTTCAAATGTTAAACCTTAAACATACTGACCTCATCTCGTACACCCTTGTAATATTAACCAAATGCACACCGTCAATCTCTATGGATTAATGAGGTCTTTATCTTAAAATTATTACCATTTATCTAAGATTTGTTCTCCCATGATTTTTAAACTTAGTAGTTCCACATTCCTTATTTACATTTAAATCTTTGACTTGTCCCACACCATTGATATTTATCAGTATGAATTGTTGCTCACTATTGATCTTTTGTTGAACTAGCGAGCTTGTGAGACTTATCACCAATGCATGAAACCTTTGACATATTGAATTTTATAAGCACCATTGGATCATTGTCTATGATTTTATGTGTACCATTATATATAATTATAAGACTACCTTAGACTTCAATGTAGTTTAGCTTGACAGTCTTTTGCCCATCATAGTCTGCAAGTACAACTTTGAAGCTTTATAACATGAGCAAGAAACCACTTTAAGACTCCAAATTTTTAGGGTATCTTATTGGCACTATAGAAAACATATTCATGAAATAATTTATTACTAATTTGACCTTATTTTAATTTTTTTATTACTAAAATAAATTCACAAACTTCTAGGTTCTTTCATAGCTGCATGATGTGCAGTGATGGTCTAAGTATAGGAACTTAGTGAACTTCTATCTAAAAGGTCAACTTATCACCCACATATATTTAGCTACACTCAACCTCATGATATAAAATTTAAACCATATAAACTTGGGACTAATTTGATCATACCCATATGAACAAATCCTCTTAACTCACCCATATGTGGTAATGATGACATCATCAAACTATCTACTCAAATGTTTTTGCCACTAGACCTAAAATGTCTAGATGAAAACTATAAACTACCAAATGAAATACACTCATAAAAACAAGAATTAAAATAATATAATACCTCTTATAGGACCTATTACATATCTTAATATCACCATACTCATCCCTAAACATCCTTAACCATGTTAAAATTGAAGATCAACCAAGCCTACTTCAAGCATACTAAGACAAGCACACTACACACTTTATCATTGATACTTTAAATATAAAGACACTTCATAAACTCACCTATACATATCCATGACATCAATGATAATTAAACAACAATCTCCTCATTTTTCATTGATGTCAACACCCATCATATAACTCATGTGCCTTCTCTCTCTTCAAGCACTCTCACAATAGGAACCTTCCTCCCCTTTGACATAATGAAAAAGTGGGCACAAACTGATCTTGAGGACCTAGAAATACCATAAAAAAGAGAGGACCATATTATAAAGATGATACAAACTTCCCCCTACCTTGAGCCTACCTCTTCTTACCTTGGAAACTTCCTCTTGCAACATGCCAATACTCTCTTCAACTAAACACTGCAACCAATGAATAAAGAAGACAAAAAATCATTGAAATATAATGGAACTCACAAAAAAAAAATATAATAGGGAATCCCACTAAGATATATGATCCATTTTACCTTTTGAGCATCTTCAAATCTCCACACACCATGAAGAACCACCACACAGGCTTACTAACCTTCTCTCAAGCTACCTCAAAGACCACCAATAGAACTTCATGTCACTCACCAAATAGGAAAAAAGATATAAACCAATGATATAAATTACATTGAAAAACTCATACCATGATCTTTTGGAGAAACTGATAATAAACACTTTCCTTCATATAAGGCATATCTAGACTCTTTGTAGCCTTGCCTAGAACTTGAAAATCCCAAAAATTTTAGTAGACACACCTTCAAGACCTAAAAAATAATATATAGATAAATATCATATATCCATTTAGGTAAACCAATTTACATCACCTAGATCCTCCTTTGCAACATAATTTATTCACAAATATAGTAGCTAATTATGTCTCTAGTTTGACAAAAAATTGAATAATTTGAAAAACTCAAATATTCAAATCTCTGTGAAGATTGATTTGACAACCCATTTGGCTCATTTAACCAATTAAGAATATTTAGACCTAAAATAATAAGGCAAACCACTTTTATAGCATAGCCCAATATTCTAGAATCTCAAAACAAACAAGGTCAACAAACCTCCTTCTAGTCAATACCCACCTCTAAAACTTCTTGCATACTTGGAGACAACCATCACACACTTCTGAATCAAGATTTGAGCCTTTACACCTTTGGGAACCTTGAATTCATATACTATGGGTTTGATTTATAATAAGAAAGATAAACCTGAGAGCACATAAAAACTTCCAAAAGACACAAAAAGGATAATTAAGACACAAAACCACCTAGAACACATCACAAAGAAGTTCATAGACGTTTTTGAGCACCAAAATATTTTTGACATTCCATAAATATCATTATGTCACCTAAAAACCACCCATTCTAATCTTGTAGACATTGCATAAATAATAATAACACCTTATGACATCATTATGACCTCATCAAAACACTTCTTCCATCTTAACACATAACCTCCAAAAACAAACATTCATCTCTTGCCTTCTAGAACCTTGTAAATAGCACCACAATAACACTTATTTCACTACTGAAAGGAGTCTTTTAAGAAGCATAGACATAGACCTCCTACTTTACATGGCTCGTTAGAATGATGTGAAACTAATAATTTCCCACAACTCCTCATATTCCTTCTCCTCCTTGGTCATAAGATACTAATAGTTATTCTTATTCTTCATCTAAACTTTGATAACTTATTCCTTTTCTACATCACTCACTTTCTCTGCTATGATAGGATATATAACATTTGGAGAAACTATGGAATCTAGATATACCTTGATCATTGAAGTAGATTATTTGCATTGTAAAACATCACCTTTAGACCTTGACAACATAGCAACCAAGTTTTAAAACTTCTCACACACAACATGTTGTTCATTAGCATCCAAACACACCTCAGAAATAGACTCAACTAAAACTTTGGTCTTCTCTTTGAGCTTGGTCTCTTCATTCACAATAAGAGTAGACAATGAGATCTCTTGGCACTCTCCAACTTTTTAGCATTATTCACTATAGAAAATAGAATACTTGGACCTCCAAACTCATCATGACTCACACTTACCACCTTTGGTTTTCATGAGTTAACTTGCCTTATTTATTACCCTTTAAGACCTTGATTATACCTATTCTATCTTGTAAGCCTTTACTTATAAAATCTAGAAATGTGACCTCTTTGTTGATAGATGAAGCACACTGTACCACTTGAAATAATATTAGCCTACCTTTCCTAATTAGACAAAAATCTTACAATATGTCCATTCTTTTGTTAATTGAAAAAAACTATTCCTTTTGAAGAAGACTCACCTTGCCTTACCTGATTTGGATAATGCTTAGTAAAATGTCTCTCTTCAATATAATTAAAGAACTTAAATTTTTTCACACATTTTTATTGATGACCCCCATCATATTTCCATACAAACTCATTTCTAACAGGTCTCTTGCATTCTTTGGCTCTATGCCAAACTAATTACATGTGTAATAGTAACCATTGAAACTTGCATACCTCATGGAATTTGGTTGTCTAAAATGACTTGTCTTCATTCTACCAACATATTATTTCCTTGAATTATTTTTGACCTTCAAGGTCTGATTTACATTAGTCTTCATCTTGTTTTGAGTTGCATTTTCTAGTTCTTCTTTGTATCCAAGACTAGTTCTATCACTTGCATGATTTTAACCACTCAGAATATTGTTTAGATCACTTGAGATCTATTCAAATCTCATAAATGACTACATATTACTAGATGTCTTCTCTAAATCAGATTTTAATGACTCATTTTCAATTATATACGTTGAACATTCATCTTCATTAGCTTTTAGGCTTGTAGACAAAATTTCCAATTTACAACTGACATGCTTGACTATATCTTCATGCTCCTTGGTGTCTTTATTCATCCTTGATTCATATATACTGAATTTATCCTCATAGTCCTTGATTTGAGACTTCATTTTCTTGTTAATCTTATTTTCAATCTTCAATTCTTCAAGAACATTCATCAATTCAATCTCATAGTCCACCTCATCTTTACCATCATTTGAATCACTCCAAGTAGACTCCTTTTAATATAAGGAACTTCCTTCCTTAGCCATGAAGATGGATCTATCTTCAATAGGACCATAATCTTCATGATCATACCTATAGTTACTATCTTCACTCTCATTTGATGAACTACAATATTTTTTAGTGTAGAGACTCTTCTTGTACTTGACTTACTTCTTCTTGTTATCAAACCTTCTAAATCCCTTCTTAGTTTTATTAGACCTAAACAATCTCATGTCTTCATCTTGGTCATCACCATGCTCTCCATCATCATTATTCTTATTCTTATGAGGGAAATTTTTATAAAAATATCCTACTTCTTCACAATTAAAGCATTTGAAGGGTAGTTTACCCTTATACTTGCTTGACCCTATTTATAATTTCCTTGTAAACAAAGTAATTAGTTCATCTTCATCAATATTAGATGTTTCATCCTCCTTAAATTTCTTACCTTGGAACTTTTTTATATTCATTTCTATCTTGAATTCATCTTCCTTATTTGGTAGTTTATGATCATTGACTCTCATCTCATAGGTAGTAATAATGCCATGCAAATCATCCATCTTCAAATGAGTAAGATCATGACTTTCTTCTATAATAGATACTTTAGAATCAAACTTGAGAGGGAGATACCTTAATACCTTTTTAACTAAAATAACTTCTTCATGATTCTCTCTATGACCTCTAATGATGTTCATAATCTCATCAACTCTTTGTAGAAAGGATGTCATAAAATCTTCTTCCTTCATCTTAAGACTCTCAAATTGTCTTCAATGAGTTTGTAACTTTTCCAACTTAAGATTTGCATATCGTTCATAAATAGTAATCAATTTATCCCACATTTACTTGGTAGATATGCAATGGATTAACTTGGTGTATTCAATCCCAAAAAAACCATAAGTGATAGCATTCATTGCCTTATAATTGTTCTCAAACAACTTCTTATCTATTGTACTAGATGAAGGAATAGTAGGTGTAGAATAATCATCCATAACAGATTAACAAGTGTCAAACCCTAGGGACATGATGTGGATCCTTATCCTTGCACTCCAAAAATCATAATTGGATCCACTGAACATTGGTGATTACTCAATGGAAAAACATCCTTACATTTTACGACTACCCATATTATACTTTGGATTTACTTCAAGCTATAAATCTTTTACCAAAGGACATACTCTGATACCAATTATTAGAGGTACAATCACTGAGGGGGTGAATCAATGAAGTAAGATATTTCAAATTCAATTATAATCCTTTAAAAACCTTATTCAATTACCAAAATCATTCATACAATATACAATTCACTCATAAAAATAAATAATAGATAATTCAAGATCATACACACAACTTAATATCTATGTGGGAAACCCTCTTGGGGAATAAAACCCACTCTCAAGCCTACAAATACATAGACTAATTGTCATATAATATGATCATAGATATGAGACTAGTCAAGTCCTTTTGACCAAAATTTAGTGAAACACCTATTTTAAAATGAGAACCTACCCCTAAGATGATTAATTCATTCTAACCACCTTTTGGTGAAGTCCTTCTAAATTGATTTAGTGAAACACCTATTTCACAAGGAGCACCCACCCCTAAGATGATCAAATCCTTATGACCACTTTTTGGTCAAGTCCTTCTAACCTAGATGTTGAGGACCCTCCCAAAAATTATGAAATGAACATCTCATTATCACTGATTACCTACCAATCTGATGGAGATACAATGTATATAATCTCTCTTCAACTCTACACATTACACATTCCACACTCTGATCTAACTCTCAAATCAACCACCAAAATCATGTAGACGTAATATATCCTTTTCCCATCCTCAATCTTTAAACCTATAAGATCACTATCTTTGAAATCATAAATATAACCTATAGGTCAGACACAATCATCATCTTGCTCTACTCTATAATCCATCTAATGGGTACACACCCTTTCCTTTGATCTTCAACTCTCACATATGCCTCTTATATCAAGTCTATTAAAAAGCCTAGAAACCATCAAATTTGGTTTCATATTTTATAGATTCTTCATGATTATTATGATCATAACCTTATTTTTTAGCCACAACACATGATTCTACCCTTAAGGCATCTAACATGGTTCACCTTTAATCACAACCCTCTTTCTAATAGGCCTAAGTCACCTTTTAGGTCCTATGAAGACCCATTAGACTCTTTGAAACTTATCCAAACAAAATAAGAACATAAGATCACTTTAAAACACATGGACCCATTCCACACAATCTATAGGTCCTCTTTAACAGATAAAAACCATCACAACACCCTTCTGCTAAAGCTTAATTCACTCAAACAACATTCTATGCACACATCCACCATGAATGAACACATAGTCACCTTCTAAGAATTTGTTCATACTGAAGATGGATTTGTCAAACATATTAAATACATATATATTATCCTCATGGAGTCTAAAAAACTCTATAATATCTATGTCATCTTGAAACATTGAAATACCATCAAGAACAACTCTATTACCCTTCTCAGGTTAATCATCAGATTTAGATATTAATTAATTTTATTGTACAAAAATTTATACCTTAAAATTAATATTTTTAGATGCACCTTAAGGTCCTCTATAACTTTTATTTTTACTGCAACATCAAATTATACATAGATCAAAAGTTATGGCTCAAAAACCAGGTACTAGTCTTTCCTTTGTTAAATTCACATATTTAAATTTGAACAGTCATAGTTAAACCTTGATCACTTAGAATGCATATCATGCTCTTTTCTCAGCTCATTCAAATCACACAATTAATTTTATTATAAATTAGGTTAGAATTTAACTCATAGTAATCCACTATTAAAATGTTAAACCTCAAATATGTTGACCTCATCTCATGTACCCTTGCAATATTGACCAAATGCACATCGTCGATCTCTGTGGATTAACCAGGTATTTATCTTTTAGGGCTCACCATTGATATAAAATATTATGTCCAATGATTGTGACACTTGGAATCCCCATGTGCCTTTTATACATTTGAATCTTTGACTTATCTTGCATCATTTATCTTTGTCAGTATGAACCACCACACATTGTTGATCTTCTATCAGACTAGTGAGCTTGTGACACTTATCACCAATACATGTAACCTTTGACATATTAAATTTTACTCACATAGTTATATAAATATTTATGTTTTAACATGCAATGTTAGATATACTAACTAGATGACCTTAGACTTTAACATAGTTTAAATTGATGATCTTTGGCCCATCATAGTCTGCAAATGTAACTTTTAAGCTTTATAATATGAGAAAGAAATCACTTCAAGACTCCATATTTTTAAGGTAGCTTAATGGAAATATAAAAAACATATCCATAAAATCATTTGAATTCATTTTAATTTATGGGTGCCTAAAATAAATGCACAAACCTACTAGTTCATTCATATTTACATGATGTGCAGTAATGGTCTGGCTAAGTATAGGAACTTAGTTAACTTCTATCTAAAAGGCCAAATTTAAACCTACATATTTTTATCTACACAAAACCTCATGACCTAAAATTTGAACCATAACAAGTTCACACTAATTTTATCATACCCATATGACCAACTCCCCTTGAAACATCCATATGTGGTAATGATGATGTCATCAAACTACCTACTTAGATGTTTTTACCACTAGACCCAAAATGTCTAGATGAAAACTATGAACTACTAGATGAAATCCACTCATGTACACAAGCATTCAAAGCATTAAAAATATCTTATGGGACCTATTTATTATACTCAAATCACCATAATCATCCCTAAACATCCTTAACCATACCAAAACTATAGATCAACCAAGCTTACTTTAAGCATATAAGGATAAACACATTACACACTTTATCATTGATACATTGACTATAAAGACACTTCATCCACTCACCTAGAAATCTCCATGACATCACTGATAACTCTCAAATATTAAAATTTGACCAATTCAAAGTTGTTAAATGAATGAAGGTTGAAGGTTGAGACTTATATTTCATGTTCATGGTTGTTTTTGGATAGGTTCTTATCCTTAAGTGAGACAAAATGGTGATACAAGTTGACCTATCACTAAAAGGCCTAATGGCGTAGATAGTGAGAAAATAAAGTAAAAGTGGGAAGTTTATTAGGTAAGTGTTATCATGGACTAGGGATGAATCCAAGTACATGGATAAGTTTTTAAATGCATGTAATACATGATCATGTTAGATATATGCTTTTAAGGTCAGTGGATATGATAGAATTGTTACTCATAAATTGACCTATCTTGTGTAGATGAGATAGTGAAGGTGTAAGTTTATGAGATTGGTCTGAAATACCAATATTGTCACTTAACCATGGCATATTTATATCTAATATTTACCTAAGGATCACATAAGATTATAAACATGCATAAAGAGTCTCTGAATGTATCTATAATGTGTTGAAGCCCATTATCACCATGAATATGTTTGAAGATAAACTAGCAGATCTGAGTAAGCAAGTGGGAGTGATGAGTTAGAGAATATCTTCCCTTATTTGAATCATCTAGTGCATATATTATTATTTTTTAGGACATGAATATTCTATTCATGTTTTACAAAATCTTGGAAATCAATGAAAGTGATTGAAATGGTAAATTTAAAATGGATTAACTGATTTAGGTTTGACTATGTATTTTGAAGACAAAATACTGGTCTCCAAGACCAATATTTGGCATTAGAGCTTGAAATATTTGTACTTGAGAGTGATGTGTGTGTGTGTGTGTGTGTTAAAAAATATTTTGAAGGTGTCAAAAGAGATATAAAGTATTTTTTCATGGATTGAAGTTCAAGCATTCATGACTATGTTTTGAGGGCAATTGGCAATTTTGAGTGATCTACTTGTAGAGAAGGGTTTGAGTCTTTATACCCTGAGTTATGAAGTATAATACATTTTGATGAACATAAGGTCATGTATCTTATTTATGTGTATTTTGTTACCATGATTATTTGTAAAATTTGTGTTTGTGTTTCAATTGATCAAGATAGTATTTCTAGGTATGCACATGCCTAATATGAAAAGTACTAATGATGTGCTCCAAGTAGTGTTTTGAGATAAAAAGTGTTTTGAAACCTAGATGAGTTTATAAAGGGTATATTGGTATGGCATATGGTGTTTTTATACTGTGTAAATTATTTTAATGTTCTCTAAGAAGATCAAGGGTAACATGTACTAAGTAGGCCTAATGGGAATAGGTCTCCATGAGACTTAAAGGAGAGATAAGGCCTATTTGAGAAAGGTCAAACATAAAAATACTCAAAGCATATTTGATCCATGTCTATGAGATGTGTTAATATTCACTTCATGGAAAAAATAAGAAGGGTAAATGTATTTGGATGACTAAGAAGGATTTAAACAAGAAATACTTGTATATATACTAGGAAATTTTAGGCCTATAAGTGTCAGTACAGAGTATGTGAAGAAGATAATATTTTTTAGAGTAAAAATAGGTATTTTAGACCATAATAAGAGGATAGAGTATTAGTGATGAAAATTTTATAGAAGTTTTATGTTTGAGGATCAAGGTCATATGACCTAATCAAGTCAAGAAGAGGGCTAATTGAGCAAAGAAGGCTAAAGGCCACTTTGAGAGGGATTGAAGTGTGTGAAGAGCTGAAGAAGGAGATCATCATTTATTATATGAGAAACATAATTTTATAAAGGTGATCAAGTTTTTTATGTGGTTGATTTGGTGCTGAGTCATCTATGGGGTTGGTGCCTCCTTGCAAATGGGTACTTACTAAAGCCTAGTTGAGTTGGTGTTTAGATTGTTGGGGTTGGTGTTCCATGTGAAGTTGGTGATTCACTAAAGTTTGTTTTTATCTTATAGGACTATAGTCTATTTGCATTATCAGTGTATTTTCTTCCCCTTGAGGGTTTCCCACATATATATTATTTTAATGTGTTTCATGCTCTTCTGGATTGGTGTTTATGCCTGCTAAGATGTACATAATTTTGTAAATGATATATGATTTCTTAAGTAAGATTGGATAAGAAAATTTTTAAATACTAATTCACCCCCACCCCCTCTTAGTCATTTTTCTTCTAATAATTTAGATATGTATGTGAGTAATAGAATATTGAATTTTATTCTCAGAATGTTTTTGCATAGCATATTGATAGAACTGGACATCGATATATGAGGATTTTATTTGTTACAATATATGATATTAGATATTGTAATATGAATTCTAAGTATTTGTTTTCTTTATTGGTATAAACATAGAGTTTCCTATGTTATGATGACTATTTTCATCATTTATTTAGATGCATCCATTTCTTTATCTATAAATACTTTCCATCATGCATTAAAGCTTTGGATTGGTATATTTTTATACGATAAACCTTGTTTATGGATTCCAAGTATTGATTAAAAATTTATGTAATATTTCTAAGTCACTTTTTATACCCTATCCTTGTAATTATCATGTTCTAGTAAAACCTAGGAACCTTTACTAACAATGGTGCGGTGAGCATGGATACGTTGCGATGATTACCAACCCAAAAAGAGGTGGAGAGATGGTTATACTATCAATTTTTTGAATTCATAGACAAATAAGGATGAAGACTTGGTTTTACCTCAAGGGATATTATACAAGAAAACCTATATGATGAAATATATGAGATCTTTTGGTGTGAATTATTGAGCTTGCTATCTAATTAGTTGGATTAAATTGATTATCATTATTTTTGACCATGAACCAATGAAATAATTTTATAGATAGAAGAGAAGATAGAATAGTTGTAGAGTCTAGAGATAGATTGGACTCACAAAATCAACCATTATATAGCTGCCACTATTGATAGGTATATCATTAAGTTTGTAATGCAAGGATATTTATCCTTTGATGTAATGAAGTATCAGGTTTTGAGAGGAATCAGAGGAAAATTTATGCAAGGAATTTCAAAAATAATAAAAATGTTGGTTGTTGAGAAGGCCATGGTACCTACTCTTAATAGTATGTATTAGTCACTTTGGCCATATGCGGATGTGTGTGGGATATGGGAGAATTAATCAAACATGAAAATATAGATCTTAAACCTGAGTCTAACATGTAGAATCTAGAGGAGAAGGATACAAAAATACTTTGGAGTTAAAAATTTAGATTCCACAATAGAGGATATGGAATAAATAGAGTACACTTCAAGAAACTATGAATAGGAGTATTATTATTAGCATTGATGACTTGGATGAGAGAAGATGACAAGGATAAGTGTATGATGAAGAAAAATATAGTAAGTATCCCAAGCTAAGTAGAGATAGAGGGAGAGTAGATGATGAGGGTCTAGCATAGATAAAAGAAGAAGGTAGTAGTATAGAACTAGAAAAGATGAGTAAAGGTTCATAGTTTTTAGAAGGGGTATTCTATAAATAACATCAAGGATTACCTTAAAATCACAGACATAGTGAAATTACAAGTTTTGAGAGATACATATTTGGAAGTAAGGATCATCTCCCAAGGAAACACACATTCCCCAAGTCCATATTTTTAAAAAATCATAGTAATTTACCTATGATGTTATATGATAACACTTGGAAAGTTAGATATATCACTAGGAATAAGGAACTTGAATATATAAGGAGACTCTAAGATGGTCATAGATGCCATTAACAAAGCATCAAATGTGGGAATCAAGCTAAAAGACATCATTACTGATATCCAATTTCTTTTACAAAAGTTTTCTGAAGTTGAGATTTCCCATACCTATAGAGAAGGCAACAGGGTCGCTGATGCTTGTGCCAACCTTGGTCAACAATTTTTAGGATGGAGGGTGTGGCAATAAGGTGTTCATATCCCATTAAACATTAGGGAGATAATTCAAAAGGATATGACTTGTCAGGAATGAGGCACATTGATGACAAGGATAGCTCTCAGAGGCGGTCCACGTGGAGAGGTCCATTAGGGATCTTGAAACTTGATAACCTTAGTACTTTCTTGGTAATCATTCATAATTCATTATATCATGAGGTTGAGGTGTGTAGGTCTCATCATGAAAATCAAGGGGAAATTATTTTCAAACATGGGAGTAGACAATGCCATCACTATAGGGCATTCTGTAAAATGAGCTATCACATCTGCATTCTACATAAATGAAAGCAAGGGTTAGCTACCATTTCAAAGTTGAAGGTGGAACTTAGGAACTCTACTATCTGGGTCTACAAATATAGAATGGGGGGAGACCATATTCAAATTGAACCTATCTCTTACTATGAATTTAAAGATAATTTGCTAGTTTGGCATTATAGTAAAGAAGGGGGTATCAGCCCATATTTGGAAAGGCTGAATGGTTATGACGAAAACTTATTCAAGCAGTTTGTGAGATGTTGGTTGAATAGGTTGGTCATAGTGGGTGGAATTAGTTTTGAAATCTCTAAAAAGGTGATTTTTATGGCCACAAGAATGACCATATAGGGTATAAAACTTCAAAGGAAAACCAAAATCATGGATATGGCTAGCCATAAACTATTTATGGGTGAGGGAGAAGAACTCGTCCTATATCAAGGAGGGTTCGAGTGTGCTAAACTTCTCGAGCCATGGGATGGAGTATGATTCATTATCATGAAGTACTTCACTCTCAAGGGGTGATTTAATAGGTTCTACAATTACCACCTTCCTTTGTTAAATCATTTCAGGTGCAATGTTATTATTAGCTTTCCTTTTTACCTTCTCTCCTCTTTAGAACACTCTGTCTTGAAGGTGAGAGCTAAAATGGCTAAGAAGCCAGCTATAAACCCTATTACCCTACACCAAGGGCTAATTTTATACCTATACAACTTTAACCATGCCCTCAAGCCAAACAAGAATATCAGAGTTGACAATGGAGACATTCCTTCCAACCCAGTGTCTAGTGATGCTATTGACGAGTCCTGGGTTTCACCTGCTCCTACCAAAATAAAAGAGGTCTCTTTTTCCACCCCTAAAAAGATGCCTGTTGATACCCCTAGCTCCTTTATGAGCAAGAAGGGTAAGAAGAGAAATGTTGATGAAGATGAAGAAAATATTAAAGAGACTACGAAAGGGACCCACAGGAATCTGGGCAGGGCCACGGGGGGACAAGGTGGCAAATCTCACAAGCCTTCCAAAATTAATAAGGAAGGATTCCCCTCTAGAGTATGAAGGTCAGGGCATATTTCTAGTAAACCCACCCTAAAGGCTAGACTGATTGATTACTCAAAAAGTGCTTCAAAAGAAGCAACCCAGGAGGAAGAGTCTGAGGAACTGGAAATCTAGGAAATTTTAGAGGACACTGGAGGGAAGCAGGCTACCAGGGATTTTGAGGTTACTAAGGAGCAAGGTGCTGACACTATGGGAACTAATGATAATAAGAGGAAAATATATGTTGAGGAAGCTAGTGATGGCATTGAGAATGAGAGCAATTGGAAAAATGAAATTGGGGCCCTGAAGGACCACATTTTTTTGGAGAAGGTTTTTGCCAAAGGGCTTCGAAATACAATTCTGCTAAACATGTCTATGCTAGAAGTGGTGGGTAATACTAGGTATGCTGAAAACATAGAGAATGAGAAAATTAATGATCTTATCAAATCAATATTTATGTAAGGGGAGACCTCTCTGACTCTGGTCTTTTCGTTGCTTGTGTTTTGAATCTGTCTGTTATTCTCGGCTGTGCCATCGTTTCTCTAAAGGCACTTTTTGTTGGTTTGCCTTCTTGTATTTTTTGATTGTATAAGGTTTGGCCCCTAGTTTGCCACCTTAATTTATAAAAAACACTTAGAAAAGACCAATTATGTAATAAGTTTATAAAAAACTCTAAAAGTACAAAAGTATGCATATCATGAAGTTACATAAATTTTTTGAGACTAATAGAAGAAGAGCATCACAACATTGCTTGATACAGAGACAGATCCTCTAATATTTACATAGGATAAGGATTCCATTACACAACTTCATATTTTATAAGAAGAGGAAGGAAATGAAAGAGATATATACAACCCCAATAGACACAAAATTAGAAGAGATAACACAAATTATACTAGATCAGGAGTCATCCCCAAGTGTGGATAAGTCTTCAAAACCACAAGCATCATTGGCATTGGTTACAATAAAATCAATTTTGATATCTAAAAGAAACCTTATTATGGTAGTGTAGATGGGTGATTTTATACATCTAACTACTTATGATGGGTCTATAGACCCTAAACAATACTTAATTATTAGTGACATGAAATGGAAGGTCAAATCAATATTTGATGATAATATCAAGAAGTTTGAATTGATTAGTGATTTGGATATACATGTATTAGAGTTCATATTTTGGAAAAATATAGCCAGAGCATCCTTGGATGATATTAAGAACTAGATCATCATAAAATTTAAGGTCAAGAAGATTTTAAGCCAAATGATCCAAGATTTGAAGGAGATCTGAAAAGGACCTTAAGAGACTGTTGGTGATTATGATCATAGATTTTTTGACATCATGAATAAGGTAGACTTTATTTTGGAAGATAAATATAAAGTCATTTGGTTTGTAGAAGGTTTACAACCAAGGATCAGATTTACCATGGCTCAAACTTAGTTTGGAGATAAAGCTAATGCTAGAGCTACTATGATTCAGGTACAAGATATTAAAGAGTATGGTGATACAACTACACCATTTTTTATGGTATAAATTACCTTGCAAACTATATTGAGTAGATTGGATAAGTTTCAATGAAGCATTAAGAAACACAAGTTAGATATTTGGTGAATAGAGTGTGGAAAATAAAGAAACCATAGAAATGAATACATCTAGGTTAAGATGAAGTTATGAAAGATATATAGGGTGCTAGGTCATGAAACCTTGTATTGTAATCTTTTACAATAATACATAAAGACTCCACATAAAATGTATTGTAAATTATACTAGTCACCTACACATGATGACAAATATTTCTGCATAATCCAAGAATTAAAGGAGGATATAACTAAGAACATATTTTTGGTTGTTGCACATAAAGTTGTAGCTGTACCACATACTACTCCTACCTCAAGGAGCATCATATCAATTTAGAATCCCTCGATGATGCCTTGGGTTCCTGAAGCACAATAATAACCTATGACACTAGTAGTTTCCCTACCTTCTACACAAAACTAGAACATTACCTCATTAAACTTTCCATAATCAATTGTGACCTACCCATATCAAGCTCCATGGAATCCTTAAATTCTTCAAGTGCAATAATATATATGGACTCTAAATGCACTAGTTAAAAGTAGTTGGATTTAATGAATATACATAACATCAAGGATGGAATGCAACCCAGAATACTAGAAATTTAGGGTAATCAAAACACCAAGGTGGATGGAAATTTAAAGGAAACAAATGAGGATATATAGGTGGATATTGAGGTGGTGTGTAGCAAAGCTAAGACAAAAATGTTCCTAGACTACCCATTCATTGTTATCTTTGTAGAGAACTAAACCATGTGCATAGAAATCATCCTACAAATATTTAGAGATAACCTTACTATGCATATTGTAAAGTGATAGAGTAACACAATACAAAAGAGTATCTAGTTTTAGAAATACAATAGAGGGATAAACCTATTAGAAATATTAATATAATTCATGCATAGCTAAGGGAGGATGCTACATTAAAGATACTAACTAGACAACAACATGCATAATAGGGATTATATCCATCAGAAATGCCTAAATACTTGAGTATTAAAAAGGCATGGCCAAACTAATACCATAAACATACTACTAAAAAGGGCCCCATGTAGGAAGCTACATAAATTTTGAAGAGAATCTAGCAGCAAGGGATAAATAAAGGGGATGATGCCATACTTGATGCATAAATGTATGGGAAGATAATGTGTATATTAAGATAAGATAGGGTTGTCACTAAACTAATGGATTTGATGAGACTCCTTAGTATGATATGTAATGAGGATATCTCCCAAAACATCATGAACCTATTCCATAACCTAGTAGAATGTGTATAGAAAGGCTAATAATGGATGAATAAGTTGGTTTTATTTGTAAAGACCAAGAAATCTTAAAACATTGATGTAAGGATGGACATATGAATATCTAGATATGACATACCCAATGATGTATTTAATTTTGGAAGCACTATAAATATGATCCCAATCTACTTGGGAAGCCTTATGAAGACCTGCATTGAGTTATAGACCTATCACACTTAGCCTTGGGGACTATGGTAGGGTCAAACCTATTGGCCACCTAGAGGATGTTGAAATTGAAAATTAATTGATATGAAGATAGATGAGACTGGCTACCTTGATCTGATAGGGAAGAAGTGGGCCTATGATGGGTGTATGACTATTAACACATGCATGAATCAATTGGAGTCTCATAAAAATGACAAGATCATTGCCATTACTTTGAACAAGATTGAGTCCAAACCTTATATCATTCCAAAAGAGATAAAATCATCTTATGCTAGTGTTAATGCTAGTTGTATGAGGGTCATAGTTGAAGGTAAACAAAGGGCTACATGAACAACTAAGTATAGCTTTCTCTACAAAAATACTATTTTGTAGACTCATATTCTTAGCATAAAATGGATCTTGGATAAGATGAGGCTGAATACCCAAAAGATCCCTTAGAACATTGAGAAGGATGTGTGATCAATGATAGTAAGATCTCTAACACAATCTAATATAAATTTTTTTTATTACATGGGTTGTAGTGATCAAGACTACATAGAACTAGACCTAGAAGGTGTTCTTCCATAGGATAGATATTTTTTCAATTAGTGGAGACTCAAACACCCAGGTACTCAATTGGGCAAAAAGAGATGATGAGATGCGATCATTGTAGATGTTTTTTGTGACTAAGTGAATGATACCCAAATATTTTTCTATAAAGGATGTTGGTGAGTTATTATGTGATTTCAATGACATGTACAAGATGAAACCTAGAGGTTGAGTGCTCTTGACTATGTGATGAAGGGGATTGCTATAAACTGGTGGTTTGTCAATAAGGAGGCCTAGTTAACATGGGATGAAGTGTACAAGATACTTATAGCTTAATTTTAGTTACCCAAGATTTTTAGAAGGGATGTTTGTATGTATCAGGTGGTAAAATTATCAAAACTACATGTTTGTAGGTGTATTGAGGTGTGGATGTCATAGGGTGTAGATCCTAAATTCTATCTACATAGTTTCATCTATACCTTAGGTGTTTTATCTATAACATGGTACATCCATCATGAATGAAGAAGAGAAAAAAAGCATTGGGCATAGATCCAAGTCAATTTCATTCAAACATTCATTTTTAAAAGTTATAATCCTTAGGTACAAGTTACTCTATAAAAGATGAAAAAATTTCTATGCCATGAAAGAGTTGAAGATTTAACATCACAAGGGGAATTTGATTTACACAAATTCATTTAGAAAAACCCAAAACACATCTTGCATATTCTGTAAATTGGCCAAGGTAAGGCCTAACCATGGATTTAGCCCTACCATAGGATATAGGAGGAGGATGAACTATATATATATATATATATTTATAGGAGGAACAATCTTAGATGGATAATGAGGATTACATGGATTTAGGGGATCTCTTTAAACCAGAGAAAGAGCCCTTACCAAAACCAGTCATGAAGGAAATAGAGGAGGAAAATTTGTGACATATATAGTTTATATAATTAGGAGAATGGATGATTTGAAACTTACTTCTTGAAGAATGCAGAATATATTAAGACTATTAAAGGAACACATATCAAATATTTGTACATAAGAAGGACCCAAAATAGCATATATTAGAGGCTATTGGACTCAAGAAGATATCTTGGAGGATTTGCAATTACTCTGAGACTATTAGGATGTCTTTCCTATAACATTTGTAGAAGTCAAAGTTATTGATCCTTATTTTAGAGAGATGCACATAGATTCAAAAGAGTGTGCATGACCAATCAAGAAGAGACCATATAGGATGAACCCAAATATGAAGCTAAAAGTGAAATCTAAACTTAAATGTTGGAAGCATGCATATAATCTTGATCAAGAAAGTTAACTAGGTTATTCCCATGGTATTTCTACCAAAGAAGACTAGGGAGATACACATCTGTGGAGACTACCACATCCTCAATAATGCTTGTGTCAATGATCCATTTCCCATTCCCTTCATAGATGAAGTTGTATAGGTTGTTGCAAGACATGAAGTATTCTCATTCACAGATGGATTCAATGGTTATCATCAAATACCCATCATAGAAAAGGATAGGACTAAAACCACATTCAACATAGAATGAGGTTTATTCACTTATAAGGTCATGCCATTTTAACTTAAAAATGCACCATCAATGTTCTCTAAAGCTATGTTGATTGCATTCAAATATTTTATCCATAACTTTTTGGAAGTATCCTTGGATGATTGGGTCATGTTATCTTTGTTTAGAAAACATTTATTGAAACTTATATTAATGTTAAAAAGATGTAGAGAACTAAAAATAATTCTAAATTGAAAAAAATGCATACTTTTCACACCTTTTGCTATTTTATTAGGTCATGTAGTATGTAGTAATGGAATCCTAGTAGACTAGTCTAAGATTGTAGTCATTGTGAATATGCCACCCCTAAGACTTTAACAGAAGTGTGATCCTTCATGGGACACATGGGTTAATACCAAAAATTCATCAAGGGTTATGCTACTATATTATCTCCTTTGGGGAAGCTATTATGAAAAGGAGTTCAATTTGTATGGACAAAGGACTTTTAGTCCACATTTTTTGATTTGAAGTAGATACTAGTGACTGCTCCAATCCTCATTTTTCTAGATTAGAGTAAACCTTTTCATGTGCATGTGGATACTTTAGGGCTTGTCATTATAATAATACTCACATAACTAGGAGATGAAGGATTAGATCATCCCATCCACTTTACAAGTATAAAGTTGTTGGCCTTAGAAAATAATTATATGATAATTAATTAAGAAGCCTTGGTGATAGTGTTCACACTATAGAAGTTCATTCACTACTTTCTAGCCATACCATTTAATTTATTGACTAATCATCAATCTCTATGATACATAATGAAAAAATCCTTGTTGGGAGGATGCATATCTTTTTGGTTGATACTTTTCTAGGAATTTTAATTTCATATTAACTATAACAACCCTCCTAGTTTCACTTAGAAAAAGTAGTAAATTTTGAAAAACTAAATATTGAACATTGAATCAACCCCAGTTGTTAAAACACTTTAGTCAATCATATAATCAATAACTTTAAGAAGTGATAAATTCAACATTCGAATACTACTAGTAATAGAATAAAAATTATGATACAAAAAAGTTTCCTAACTTGCTAAGGACATTAGTACAATCTAAAATTCCATACTAAGTATTAGTACTAATTCAACCAACTGCATGGATTGTTATGCAATCAATATTACCCTAACCTAGCCTAAGGATCTAGACCTGATTCCCTCACTATAATCTTGGGTAGCCTACATATTTGCTCCTTAAATTAGTGTTTGATGTAGTTATTTCAAATGTGATGGTCTCATTCATGAGATGTCACCACTAAAGGGGTTGGCACTCTAAGACAAATAGGGAACAAATTACTTGTGACACAGATGAGCTTCTAAATGTTTGGTCTAATCCCATACCTAATTGATACACTCAAATATATCACCTTACTATCCAGGGTTGTGTGCTTACCCAAGCAGTCTCACATAACCTAGATAATAGTAATGATGAAGGAATCTACATTCCTATTTCCATATAAAATCACATGCTAGGCTCAAAAGTAATCTAAGTATGAAAAATAAAGCAAGTCATATAGTACATAACAATCAAACCTATCATTCATTTATACTTGCAAGATTGTATGCATGCATAAAATTTGTCCAACTAATTGACATGAATATATTACTCTAATAATAACCAACAAAATCATTAAAATAATAAATTTAGGTGAGATTCTAAACATGTAGCTATAATATGTACCACCTAAGTATATACATCTAAGCTAAAGTATCCTATGATATCCCATACTATCACAGTTTATGATCACTCTACCCAAACATTAACAACCATAACATATATATTTATTTAGGTATGGGTCAAGATATAATGAATATAATATGTACCACTTGAGAACTTTTCATACTATAAAAAACTATGACATCTCATACTATCATAGATCTTTGTGTTTGACTATCCGAATCAACACTAACAATAATCGTACACCCAACTATAATAATAAAGCAAGTCAGGATTATACTATCTGAGTATACCTTCAATAATAATCTAAAGAGAACATAATATCTAGGTACACTTCATGATGCACTATGTTATTTAATAAATGTATAGCCACATACATAGTTAACTTTCTCATGAAATATTTTGCATACAGTTATCATCCTTACAAGATGTGACAAACTTGATCCTACTGATAAGTTTGCATAACAGTATTGTGATACAAAAAGGCTATTTGCTTTCAATAACATTGTAAAAAAGCTATAG